>CM060951.1:103288276-103395776 GCA_030765055.1 Mantis religiosa | reverse complement strand
ATAAACTCAATATAGTTGATGTGGTCTGGCCAAGTGATCTGTTTTAATGAACAAAGGACGCGGAGATGAATACCTAGATCTTTCAGGATACGCTTGCTTGGATTAGAGCATGGATGGTACGATATCGTATTATAGATGCGAATTCCGGCATCCTGAATGGTCTGCACGAATCGTCTCCCATGATGTATGGTCGAGTTATCCACTAATAGTGCTTTCATCTTCCCATATTTGACTATATAATTCTTCACTATTTTATTTGCGCATGCTGCACTTGTTAATTTCTTGAGAGGATACATTTTTACAAATTTTGACATCACGTCGATAAGTACCAATAAATATTTTAATCCTGCCCTTCTTACAGGGTGTGGACCATATGCGTCTGCTGCAACTAATTCTAATGGTTCATTCCTGGTGATGGATGCAGGGGGCCGATCTATCTTATAATTTAATGATTTTGCCCTCTGGCAGATGTCACATGTTGATATAAAAGTCCTAACTTTCTTGCCTAATCTAAATATGTATAAATGGTTGCTTATTGAAAAAAATGACTTTTCAACGCCAGCGAGCATAAGAGCTGTGTGGCAAGCAGAAATCACCAACTCTTCCATCGCTGCAGGTATATATGCTTTCCAAGCAGGTTTGGAAACAACCTGTAACTTATACAATACTTTATTTAGTACTGTGAATTTGCTTGATCTATAGGCAATGCCTTTTCCATATAGGCAATGCCTTTTCCATAATTTGTTTTAATTTCAAATCCTGGCGTTGCAGCTCCTCTTCTCATTTCATTTGCTAATTTTCTACTCAGGGTTACATCCATCTTATTTTTTTTTTTTTATTTATTGTTATCTGAAAAGGTTCCCAGAGCCATAGCTCATGCTAGGGAACAGTACAAAAATATATAAAATGATGGCAAACAGCCCTTAACAATACTTATATTACATTTTTATAGTAGGAATGAATTACCGTACAAGAATAACATATATGAAACATACAAAGATACAGACATTCACTATAACTCAAGAAATAATAGTAACAAAGAACTTAACAGAAAAATAGAAGCTACATATTCTATGGGACATTAATCCATATTAATTTTTAAACAGTTCAGCTTTCAAACCAGCTATAAATGTGTAACACTTTATCAGCTATCAATATATGCCTTCAGTAAATTTTCAGCAACTTTCCTTTTAAAACCTGGCTGTTCCTGCAGCCTTTCAGTTCCAGTGGCAGTGCATTATATAAGTTGATAATGTGTGAGGTTAAGCTGTTCAGGCCATAAGTAGAAGTGTTCACTGTTGGTTTTGTTAAGTTTCCTTTATTTCTTGTATTATATATATGTGAGGAGCTTTCAAATGTTAGATTGGACTTTAGAAGATTATTTTTTATTTTGTGGAGATATATTATCAAGGACAACTCTATGTTTAGTTGTAATGGTAAAATGTTAGTTACATGGTAGAGTGTTTTTGTGTTTGTTCTAAAGGGTAGATTGTAGATTATTTTCAAGGCACGATTTTGAAGTACTTCGAGGTCATGAATTAAATATTTAACAGAGTTACCCCATAAGATGTTTAAGTAATCCAAATGAGATTGAATTAAAGCATGGTAGATACTTCGTAAATGATTTACACTGAATCCTTTGAATTTCAGCCTGTGAATTACAGCTAACACAGGAAGAATCTTATTTTTTACATGCATGATATGGTCCTTCCATGTGAGCGTACTGTCTAGAATCAAACCTAGATATGTGATTTTTGTTACTCTTTCAATCACTGCGTTATCAACATGTATCTTGTTATTTACTACTGGTACGTATGATCTTTTATGAAATAACACATATTTTGTTTTACAGACATTTAATGTTAACTTATTGCCCTTAAACCAGCTATTCAATGCATTCAGGTCTTGCTGTATGTCATATATCAGCTGGTGCTCAGAGTTATCTATATATAACAAACATATATCATCAGCAAACATAGTCAATTTACCTTTTAGTCTTAAACATCCTATGTCATTTATAAAAATTAGGAATAATATAGGACCTAATACAGAACCTTGTGGAACACCATGATGAATTACTGATAGAGAACTGGAAATGTTGTTCATATTTACAAATTGTTTCCTATTACTGAGATAATTCTGAAACCAGTTGAGAGGAAGTCCTCTTACACCAGCATACTCAAGTTTATTTAGTAATAAAGTATGATCTACAGTGTCGAAAGCCTTTCTTAGGTCAATAAATAAACCAGCAGCTAAACGATTTCTATCCAGAGCTCTTTGAATAGGTACGATAATATCTACCGTGGCAGCAAGAGTACTAGATTTGTTAATAAATCCATACTGATGATTGTGAAAAAAGTTGTTTTTTTCTAGATGCTGTAATAAACTAACTTTTACTACTTTTTCCAGAATTTTGGCAAATACAGGAATAATACTTATTGGTCTGTAATTATCCATAATTACTCTATTACCTGTCTTATAAATTGGAACAACTCGTGTGATTTTACAACCATCAGGTACTGAACCTGAACTAAGTGATAAATTAATAAAGGTTACAATGTGTGGAATCAAACTGTACTTGCACTTTGTTAACAATTCATTTGATAAAATATTATCTGTTTTATTACCTTTGTTTTTTATTGTTGCTATCATTTTTAGAACCTCATTATTATCTGTTGGATATAGAAAAAGACTATTTGGTACCGAACTATAAGGTGGTGGAGTATATTGTGTAGTTATACATATCTTCACTAACTGATCAGCTATATTTACAAAGTATTGGTTAAAAGATTCACATATTTCTAATTGATTTACTATTTTTTGATTACCTACCATTATTGTTTCTATTTGATTGGAATGTACTGGGGTTTTGTTTCTTAAGATTCCATTTATTGTCATCCATACCTTTTTTGGATCATAGGAGTTATTCAGTTTATATGAGTAATATGCTTCTTGAAGTTCCCTTTTCATTTTAGTTACTTCATTTGCACACTTTTTGTACAGTTCAATTGCTATCGGAGAGGGAAATTTGCATTTTGTTTTGCTATACAGTAAGTTTTTCTTTTTAACTAGAGCCAAAAAGTTACTATTAACCCATGGTTTATGTGTCAGTTTATTTGACACAACTTTTCGGCACCTGTAGGAGCAGACTGAAGCCCCTTCCTTTATAAACTGCAATAATGAGTTATAATATTCATTAGGGTCATTTGTGACACTGTTAAATCCAGTATTTTGTATAAATAAGGAAAGTTTATTATGATTTATAGTGTTAAATTCTTGAATTGACATTCTGGTATTGATATACTTATCATGAAGGGCCTTGCAAAGATGTTCTTTTATGTCGATTATAAGTATGTTATGGTCACTGATATCATGCATTATGTTAGATATAGATATTGGGGTATCATTGTTATTGATAAGTACATGGTCAATTAGTGTAGCTGAGCTTTTGCCTATTCTTGTTGGATATATTTAATACTTTAATACTTGTAATTCTGTACCGTTACTACTGATATTTTCAGGAGCATGTCACTAAAGATATTGAGGCTTCCCGGTATATGTTTAATCTCTGGGTTGTAAGCTATGATCTCGTGGATATACCTCGTAATTTCTGTACTGGTCAATTTGCAATTTCGTATAAATGATAGACTGATATGATCGGTGAGCATCACGATCCTTTTATTATATATATGTTGCCGAAGTTTACAAATGGCATAATAAATAGCCGTAATTTCCTGTTCTGTTATACAAGCAATTCTTTCTGTTTTCGTTAACCCGTGGAAGGCTGTGGCAATGACCTTTAATTCTCTAGATGGCGTCTCTTGATCCAAAACAGTTCCTAATGCCACCATGGAGGCGTCCGTGTATATGAGATAAGGCTGGATATGGCCATGTCAATAATACGGACTCACTGAAGAGTTCATGTTATCTTCTAAAAGCATTTTCCTCTGCCACAGTCCATCTCCATTTTCGATTTTTTTCCATTAATGCTCGCAACGGTGTGGCTTCTTTCGCAAAGTTTACCAGGAACCTTGATTGGTAACTAAGTAAACCAAGATAACGTTTTACTTGTTTTGGTGTCTTAGGTCGTGGTATTTTCAAAATGGCTTCCACTCTTTCCGGGTCAGGCGCTATATTTTGCCTGTTATGATATATCCTAAATATTTAACTGATTCTTGGAAAAATTTACATTTTTCCCAATTCAGTATTCATCCAGTATTTGATAACTTCCCAAGCACTAAATCCAAATATGTAAGGTGATCTTCCACTGTTCTACCAAGGCCGGCCTTGGTTCTACTGTATATTAATATGTCATCTACATACTGTGACACATACGTTTCCCGTTGTGTGTTGAGAATTTGCTGCATCGCCCGTAGGAATGCGCTTCCGGAATTAATTAGTCCAAAGCAATTTCTTGTAAACTGATACTGATATCCTCAGTGCAACAATGAGGTATATTGCCTTAACTCAGGTTTCAACTTGATTTGCAAAAATGAGTTGGTCACATCTAATGAAGTAAAATGCCGTTGTGCTCCAATACCGTGCCAAAATTTGCTCTATTGCTGGTGTTCGAAAATTATCTGGAACAATGTATTGGTTTATGTGACGTCCATCTATTGTCAGTCGCACTGTTCCATTTGATTTCCTAAGGCCGCGCTGTGGCTCAGTGGTTAGACCGCTTGGCTTTCACCAAGGCGGCCCGGGTTCAATCCCAGGCGACCGCAAAGTGAGATTTGTGGTGGACAACACGGCGCTGGGGCGGGTTTTCTCCGGGACCTCCGGTTTCCCGCACCATCTCATTCCACCAGTGCTCCATCTTCATCTCATGTATCATAGGTGTCACCGCCTGCGGTGCCGTATGTAGTAAAAGCGGGCGTTAAACACTACACACACATTTGCTTTCCTAACTATACACACGGGACTTATAAATTTTGATGTAGATACCTCCAGAATTCCATCCTCTGACATTTCCTGTATTTTAAGGTTCACTGCCTCCGGCAAAAGCAATGGAATATGTCTGCACTTATATCTGAATGGGGAAACATCATGTATCTCGAATTCATACTCAAAATCATTATAGGTTCCAGTGTGTTCCGAAAATACATTTCTATGTTTACACAAAATATTATAGAAGATCTCTTTTTCGTAGTCTTTAAGTAGGTTTGAGTTTGCTATTGCTTCTCTTATTCTGTAGGTCATGTTTATGTTAGGTTCAGCTACCTGGAAATCATCTGTATGGGTAATTACTTCTCTCCCACTTGTTACTTCTTCCTGCCCAAGTCCGTATGACGTTATCTCTGTAAGCCCTTCTTCTTCTTCAGCTAAATACCCATCGTTATCATAGTTTCTCATCTCTTCTGCTACTAATGGATTCATCTTAACTATCTCCGTATAAATTCTACAAAGAATGTTTCTTCATCTATTTCTTTTTCTTCATCTGTTAATCTTACCTCATTATCTGCTTCCCTTGAGCTAAACGGAACTTTAACTATGACGTCCTTAATTTTGATTTCCAAGGCTTCCATTTGATAATTCAACTTTGCTTGGAGCGCATACAACACATTACCCATAATGATGTCTACAGATAGCCTATTAATAACAAAACATACAAATTCTATTATGTCCTCCCCAATGGTGACTTTTAAAAGCATTTGCATATTAATCTTTTGTTTGGCGCGACCTACCGCCAGAGTACAATATGCACATTTCACAGGCAATGTTTGTAATTTCATTCCATTGTTTTTTAAATGGTAAAATAATGTTTGACTTATAGCTGAGACTGAGGATCCTGAATCTATTGTAATTTGCCATGTTTCATTGTTTATTACTGCAGCAATATGGGGAGCATCTCTCACTTCTTGCAATCCTATTAAATCATTACTTATTTGAGTAACGTTTACTATATCTGTTTCTGTATTTGTCTGTACCACCCTACTCAGAGCTGTGTCCCTATTCACATTAAGAACTAGTGTGTTCAACCGGGTCCGATGCGGGACGTATTCTATCGCACCCTGGAGTCGTTTCCCGCCTGTTGTGTGGTACCGGTCTTTCGTGTACATCGGGCACCACGTCCCTCGGTGTGGGTGGAGGAGAACGCACCCATTCTCTTGAAGGAAGTTGATTCCTCATTCTTACTTCAGGTCTGTCTATGTTGCTTTCTCTACCAGCATCACGTGGTTGAGGGGCTAATTTTATGTTGAAGCTCTTAAATATCTTTTCAAATTTTTTGAAGTATTTTGGATGAAATGTAAATTTTCCATATCTGGTGTTTGGGTTTTCTAGTTTTTTTAACGTAGTAATGTCCCTTAAGTTTTTGTTTCTTTTGTGTCTGTAGATCAGTTTTTTGATGAAATTTGAACCTGGTGTATGTGAGCGTACTCCTGTTCATATTCTGTTTTTGTTAGCGGAATGTTGATTAATCTGTGAACTAAACTATGGAATACTGCATATTGATGATGTACTGGGTTGAATGGGTTGCATTTAATGTAATTGTCAACATGTGTTGCTTTTCAGTATATTCCAAATTGTAATCCTGTTGGTGTTCTAATGATTTTCAAATCTAGAAAAGGTAGCCATTCATCCTGCTCTACTTCAATGGTGAAAACTATGGATTTTTCTTGTAGGTTTAGCAACAAACAAACACAACATCCGCAACTTACTAAACCACCCTCTAAAAAATAGCACACCGAAAACTCAATTATCAGGCATTTACCAAATGAGTTGCCAGGATTGTGACAAGATATACATTGGTAAGACCAAAAGGAATCTAGGAACAAGAATGAAAGAACACTTCAGAAATATTAAATTCAAACAAATGGACAAGTCGGCCGTAGCACATCACTTTTGGTCTAAGAATCACAACATAAAACAAGAAATAGAACTGATCAAACAGGCAAAGAAACCTCTGGAACTACAGATTTGGGAAAACATATTTATTACGAAAAAACAGGACCTCTTGATGAATTTTGAAATTCCCACGGTAGATGACGTCATCAAACTTACCAGGACATTAGATAGCAGCACGACACCAAGCCAGATGCAGACACCGGATGCATCATCAGTCAACCTCAGAACTGATGATAGGGGAGAAGTCCCCAGAAACTAGTCTTCATAAAAAACTTGTAAGTGGAGAAAAGTATATACAAGGTTGACTCACTTGCCTAATTTTAGTAACAATGGCACTCCACTTTCTGAAATACTTCTTTTTATTCTATAGAAGCAGCTAATTTTTGGAATATTCTAAGCAAGTTTACACATTTATCAGACGCAAAAATCAAGGTAAGCATTTTTGATGTGCCACAAATTAGAAAGCTGCTTAAAGATAAATTTCAACAGATGAATGCCGTGGAACTTATATAGATTTCAATGGGAGATGTCAGGACAAAGTTCTTAGGAAATATACAGAGTCAACAGTAGAAAACAACAGTGAAAACGTTGGATCACACAAAGGAGTGGTTTGTAAAATGAGCCTGAAACTCAGTTTCCATAATTTTCATATCAATCATTTCCCTGTAAAACTTAAGGCTGTGAAGAGATGGGAAAGAGATTTCACTAACACATCAAGGAGACAGAAATAAGATGCAGGGGAGGTGGAATGATGGCCACCTACTGTTGGTGTTTAAAAAGAGGTAACAAACATGCAGCAGGCAGATGTTGGGCAGCCAAGTGGTCATAAAAAGGGGACTGTAAGCCTGTTCTTATTAAAGGTGACTAATTTTTTCTGTAATAAGATCATCTGGTGTTGCTTTACATACACAATGCCTTCTTTGTGAATTCTTTGCTCATACTTTAGTTGTTAGAGCACAGAAATCATGAACATGTACATTTCAGCACTACCTGAACCAAGAGATTTTGGCACTTACATACACTTGTGTGTACTTGACCTCCTCTTACAAAAATAGTGAATAGATATACTGCAAATTACAAAATATCATTATTTTGTCTGTAACATATTTCCAAATTATCTTAATTTATTTAGCACTTTTTATTATTATATCTCTTAATCTGCAGTACCTATTTTAAGAAAATACAGAGTGGGCAAAATAAAATTGGCTCGGAAAATAATTTTCAAAAAAGTGGTCTGCAATAGGTTTACATACATTAACATATAGTGCAATCAATATAAACCTGAACCATTTCAATAGGCTCTAATTTCTCTTTGAAAGCTCGTAGAATGTAGAAATTTGTTTTAATGATCTCAGTGGTTCTTGGAGAATTGACAACACTGAAGTTTATGAGTATCTTCAATACATTTATGCAGCAGCTGGATGATATAGAATTGCGAGAGTTATTTCCAGCAAGATGGAGCAACGTGCCATACATCTAATGACACCATGGAACTTGTGACCAGTTTCTTTTATAATTTAATATTTTCAAACAATTGAATAATATGTTCCCCCATAGACCTAACCTCACCGGATTTTTTTTGTGGGGGTGTCTAAAAAATAGAGTACAGGAATAGGCCACAGACAAATTGATGTTCTCAAGGAATCCATTCGAACCAAAATAAGTAACATTGGCTGGTGGAGGACACTTCCAACATTTTCTCTGAGATGTAAACAGTGTAATGTATGGTGGAATTAAAATTACTTTAGTATTTTGACAGCTAAGAGGGGAAGTTATGTGAGGGAGAGTTGCTATGGCAATGGCCGTGACCACACCTCCTGAAGGCTCGGGTGCATAACTTTGACCAATTAGGTGAGACTTCTCCCTTCACCTTCTTCTCTAAGTGCCATTTTTGCGCCATTTTTCACGAAAGCACATGCTTCACGACAACTGTCAGAAACCTAAATTAATTTTAATTCCACCGTAATCTCCCAATTGTGAATTTATTCTACCAAAGTTGCATGTGTGTCCTATTATTGGTTCAAAAGTTATGGCCTATTGAAATGGTTCAGGTTTATATGGATTGCACTGTACATGACGCATTTAGAGAATTAACAAATGAGATGGGAAAATGAAGTTGACACACAGGACATGTGAGCAAACTCAAACAATTTATTTGCACAAAACAAAATAAGTACATGAAATGAAGTCAGACTGCGGCAACAGGACAATAATATCGACCCTGATAATGAAAAGGTGAACCGCCCATCACAATAAATGCTGGAAATGTCCTCCACTGACGTCGAGGCAGCACTGTGCTTGATTTACTAAACTGTGAGACAAGCATTGAAGCTCTGCTTGAGGGATAGTAGAAATGGCATTTTCAAGTTCTGCTGCAGTACTGCCAGTGTTTATGGCTTATTTGAGTACACCAAACCTTTCAATTTGCCCCACAAGTAAAAGTCACAGGGTGAGAGATTTGGCGAACAAGGTGGCCAGCAGATTTCAATGCCTCTGTTGACTGTCCGCTCCTCACTGAACACTTCATGCACACATGACAAGGTTGTCAAAGTGGTGTATGTTGTTGCACCATCCTGCTGAAAATATCCATACAATCATTAAATTTTAGATGAGTCGCATTTTTTACACATCTGCTTCACTTTCGTACCTATTTTGAGGACATGTTTCGCAAATCTTCGTTTGCATCTACGGCTCTTGTGCGACTGACGCTAGATCCAGCGGTGTGGGTAATTCTGGGGTTGTTGCTGCCATCTGTTGATTTAGTGATGAACTGAAATGTGGGATTCTCTTCTAGCGGGATTTCAAAGTTCATTAGTTGGTTTTTATGTTTTTCTATGTATATCCTCTCCCATATGACGAGTTCACTATGTTTTTGTACGTATTTTAGTAATTCTGTGCTATCTTCAATTTCATGATTTTCAGACCAGAAATGAGCTGCTATTGCGGACTTATCAATATTTTTGTATCTTAAGTGCCTGAAGTGTTCTTTCTTTCTAGTGCCTATGTTCCTTTTTGTCCTTCCTATGTAAATTTTTTCACAGTCTTTACACTTAATTTTGTAAATGCCTGACTTTTCCTCTGGTTTTATCTTATCAGTATTATTACTGTGAAGTAGGTTTTTAATGTTGTAATTGTTTTTTGGTGCCAATGTTATATTGTATTTCTTGAATATTTTTTGGAACTTTTTTGTGGCCCAGGGGTGGTAAGCAAATTTAGCAAATCTAGTTTCTTGTTTTATTGGTGTGAGAGCTGTGATCTGTTTTAATTTCTTTTGAAGTTTGAATAATTTTAGTTTTTTATCTACAAGGTTTTTTCCATATCCATTTTTAATTGCAGTTTTTAAGATTTGATGGTATTCGTTTTGATATTCTTGCTGGCTGAGAGGTAGATTTACTAATCTGTGTGTCAGACTGTTGATGGTTGCATGTTTGTGTGGAATTGGGTTGAAACTATTTGCTTTGATGTAATTATCTGTGTGTGTTGCTTTTCTATGAATGCCAAATTCTAGTTTTTCATTGCCTTTTTTGATTTTAAGGTCTAAAAAAGGTAGAGTACAGTCCTCTTCAGTTTCTACTGTGAATTGTATGCTGGGTTCTTGCAGGTTGAGTAGTTTCAAAGCATCATCTATTAGTTTGTAGGGCACTATTGCAAAGATGTCGTCTACGTATCTGTACCATGTTTTAAACATATGAGGGAAGGCTTTAGTAATATGTGTTTCGAAAAAGCTCATGTATAGATTGGCCAAAAATGGTGATAGCGGGCTTGCCATAGCTAGTCCTGAAATTTGTTTGTAATATTTTCCATCGAAGACAAAATAATTTTGATGTATACATAATTCAGTCATTGCCACATATTCTTCTATTGCATTGGTATCCAGGTTTATAGAATTTAGCCATTTTTTCAGTTGAATCAAAAGTTTGTCTAATGGAATGCTAGGGAAGAGGGAGCGGACATCAAAGGATACTAAAGTGTCATGAGGTTTTAGTTTAAGATTTTGAATTTTTTCTACCAGGTCTAAAGAGTTTTTTATACTCAGAGTATGGAATTGTGGAAAGGACTGAAATTTTTTGGTTAGCCATTTTGCCAGAAGGTAAGTAGGAGTGTTTATATTATTTACAATGGGTCTCATGGGTATGTTGGGTTTGTGTATTTTAGGCAAACCATATATTCTTGCAAGGGTAGGGTTGTCTGGTTTGATAGTTTTTTGTTCTGTAGTTGTTAAAATTTTACTATTAATGATGGTTTTTTGTACATCTTTTATGCATCGGTTGAGTGGATTAGAATCTATTTCCTGGAATTCTTTTTGTTGTAGTAACTCTAGCATTTTTTCTTTGTATGTAGCTGTATCTAAGATTACTATTTTGTTCCCTTTATCAGCCCTTGAGAAGATTACATCCTTTTTCCTTAAAGATTTAACTATCTGAATTTGTTTCAAATGTTTTATTGGCTTTTTATTTATTAAGTTTTCCAATATAGGAGCTGATTTTTTTCTAATTATATTTTTGTCCATGGTTTCCAAGCCTTCTACTGCTAATTCTATGTCTGCAATGAATTCATCCGGGTTGCTGGAGTATGTTATACATGTTTTTAGGCCTTGGTTAAGTACATCTTTTTCTTCGTTGTTAAAATTTTACTTTGAGAGATTAATTACACTATCTAGGGATGTGTTCTTTGCTGAAATTTTGTTATGTTTTGGTTGCCAATGATTATGATTACGATTACGTTTTAGTTTCTTATTTTGACGATAAACTTTCTCTTTGACTTTATAATTGATATGTTCAAATGATTTGGCTTCTAAGTGGTCCCATGCTGTGTTTCCTAGTAATTTTACAATTTTCAGATGTAGGTTATACAAAGAGAGGTCTATATTAGTTATTTTTCTGTAGTGATTTGTTTTTTCGGCTTTTAACACGGCTTTTTCAGCAGCTAATTGTTCTATACTGTTATTGTTAAATTTTACTATTTTTCGTACAAATTTGTAAATTTGTAAATTTGTACGAAAAATAGTAAAATTTAACAATAACAGTATAGAACAATTAGCTGCTGAAAAAGCCGTGTTAAAAGCCGAAAAAACAAATCACTACAGAAAAATAACTAATATAGACCTCTTTGTATAACCTACATCTGAAAATTGTAAAATTACTAGGAAACACAGCATGGGACCACTTAGAAGCCAAATCATTTGAACATATCAATTATAAAGTCAAAGAGAAAGTTTATCGTCAAAATAAGAAACTAAAACGTAATCGTAATCATAATCATTGGCAACCAAAACATAACAAAATTTCAGCAAAGAACACATCCCTAGATAGTGTAATTAATCTCTCAAAGCAAAATTTTAACAACGAAGAAAAAGATGTACTTAACCAAGGCCTAAAAACATGTATAACATACTCCAGCAACCCGGATGAATTCATTGCAGACATAGAATTAGCAGTAGAAGGCTTGGAAACCATGGACAAAAATATAATTAGAAAAAAATCAGCTCCTATAAAGAAAACTTAATAAATAAAAAGCCAATAAAACATTTGAAACAAATTCAGATAATTAAATCTTTAAGGAAAAAGGATGTAATCTTCTCAAGAGCTGATAAAGGGAACAAAATAGTAATCTTAGATACAGCTACATACAAAGAAAAAATGCTAGAGTTACTACAACAAAAAGAATTCCAGGAAATAGATTCTAATCCACTCAACCGATGCATAAAAGATGTACAAAAAACCATCATTAATAGTAAAATTTTAACAACTACAGAACAAAAAACTATCAAACCAGACAACCCTACCCTTGCAAGAATATATGGTTTGCCTAAAATACACAAACCCAACATACCCATGAGACCCATTGTAAATAATATAAACACTCCTACTTACCTTCTGGCAAAATGGCTAACCAAAAAATTTCAGTCCTTTCCACAATTCCATACTCTGAGTATAAAAAACTCTTTAGACCTGGTAGAAAAAATTCAAAATCTTAAACTAAAACCTCATGACACTTTAGTATCCTTTGATGTCCGCTCCCTCTTCCCTAGCATTCCATTAGACAAACTTTTGATTCAACTGAAAAAATGGCTAAATTCTATAAACCTGGATACCAATGCAATAGAAGAATATGTGGCAATGACTGAATTATGTATACATCAAAATTATTTTGTCTTCGATGGAAAATATTACAAACAAATTTCAGGACTAGCTATGGCAAGCCCGCTATCACCATTTTTGGCCAATCTATACATGAGCTTTTTCGAAACACATATTACTAAAGCCTTCCCTCATATGTTTAAAACATGGTACAGATACGTAGACGACATCTTTGCAATAGTGCCCTACAAACTAATAGATGATGCTTTGAAACTACTCAACCTGCAAGAACCCAGCATACAATTCACAGTAGAAACTGAAGAGGACTGTACTCTACCTTTTTTAGACCTTAAAATCAAAAAAGGCAATGAAAAACTAGAATTTGGCATTCATAGAAAAGCAACACACACAGATAATTACATCAAAGCAAATAGTTTCAACCCAATTCCACACAAACATGCAACCATCAACAGTCTGACACACAGATTAGTAAATCTACCTCTCAGCCAGCAAGAATATCAAAACGAATACCATCAAATCTTAAAAACTGCAATTAAAAATGGATATGGAAAAAACCTTGTAGATAAAAAACTAAAATTATTCAAACTTCAAAAGAAATTAAAACAGATCACAGCTCTCACACCAATAAAACAAGAAACTAGATTTGCTAAATTTACTTACCACCCCTGGGCCACAAAAAAGTTCCAAAAAATATTCAAGAAATACAATATAACATTGGCACCAAAAAACAATTACAACATTAAAAACCTACTTCACAGTAATAATACTGATAAGATAAAACCAGAGGAAAAGTCAGGCATTTACAAAATTAAGTGTAAAGACTGTGAAAAAATTTACATAGGAAGGACAAAAAGGAACATAGGCACTAGAAAGAAAGAACACTTCAGGCACTTAAGATACAAAAATATTGATAAGTCCGCAATAGCAGCTCATTTCTGGTCTGAAAATCATGAAATTGAAGATAGCACAGAATTACTAAAATACGTACAAAAACATAGTGAACTCGTCATATGGGAGAGGATATACATAGAAAAACATAAAAACCAACTAATGAACTTTGAAATCCCGCTAGAAGAGAATCCCACATTTCAGTTCATCACTAAATCAACAGATGGCAGCAACAACCCCAGAATTACCCACACCGCTGGATCTAGCGTCAGTCGCACAAGAGCCGTAGATGCAAACGAAGATTTGCGAAACATGTCCTCAAAATAGGTACGAAAGTGAAGCAGATGTGTAAAAAATGCGACTCATCTAAAATTTAATAATGTTTCGCTTCACTGTGGTGTTCCAATACAGTTGAATCTCGATCCATACAATCGTTCATCTTCCGTGAGTTCATCCATAAATGGATTAAACAGATTCTGGACATAATGGTTAGCATTCACAGTATGATGAAAGAATCGTGTGATGCAAAGGCCAGATATTGCGCACCAAACACCAAGCTTCAAATTATGCAACGGCTGCTCAATGTAATGATGCGGATTTTCTAATGTATAATATTATATCTTTTGTGAGTTCACATTCCCTGAGAGGCTGAACCAGGCTTCATCTGTGGAAATAAAATATGCAGGATCCAAAAGACCTGATGCCACCTTGCTCAAAAACCATCGACAGAACTCTTCTCCAGCATTGTTATGTAGAGACTTCAACTCCTGCACAACACTGACTTTGTAACAATGCAGTTGCACGTCCTGTTGATGTTTCAACAAGACGTTCGCTTAGTGCCCAAATGTGCAAACAACCAGCACTGAGATGCCGTAGGGCTATGTTGAAGGCTGCCCTTGATTCTAGTGACATTTTCTGGTGTACGCACCCTTCTCAAATAGTTTCGGTTTTTATTTACGACAGAGCTCATTTAGCCACATTTTGCAACTAACCTTTGCATTGCAAACTTTGCTGGAGGTTTCTTCAATACACTTCCATTCTTAAACTCTTGCGTGAACAGCTCAGCACACATTTTCCATGAATTGTGCTTTGCATAACATTTGATGATGAATATGTGTTCGTTTACTGTGTTGCATTAAACTACAGGCACTAAACACATCAGCACCCTCTCACTAACACACAACTGTGATCACTGTAATGACATAATTGCAACTCGGGATATAGAGTGCAGGTGACGAGCATATGTCGTGATGCATGGGATGGCCACAGAAACTGGTTCCCTGCAACAACGTCACCAGTGTTGGCCGGTTCACCTGTTCATTCAATTTGTTTTCATTCCAGGCCACTTTCTTGAAAATATTTTCAGGGTCACTTTTAATTTGCTCACCCTGTTTGACATGATACATAGAAATGAATACGACTCAAAGTTAGTTCAGATCATCTATCACAACAGTCAGTACAAGAAACAAGTTTTAAAATACTGGGTAGTGTAACTGCTCTTTCACATTGGCTATATTTAGACTAAATGTCAAAGTACCAGACATGATATAGACTTAAAATTTCATTTAACTCTTTATCTTTAGTCTACATTTACTTTATGTGCGCGATATGAAGAACAATCGGGTTCCAAGTCCTCATTCGGTAAGTTTCGTTTAACTCCGTAAACATAGATGACAACCTTGAAATTTGTAATGTGATATACACTGACACCTAGTGGCTAATATGCTAAGCTTTATAATGTCTGCCATATTTCGTTTTGATCCATTTCGAGGTTAATTAGCTAACCAGTTTACAACAATCGTATGTTAGAATTAGAATTTTAGTTCGTCCTTGGCAACATATACATGTTATGAGACACGTCAAAATGTATAAATAACAGTATATACATAAAGTCAAATTGATTACATACAATATATACAGTAAGCAGCTTTTCTATGGTTTCATGTGGCATTTGCATAGACTAATTTACTACAAGAAACGTCATAAAATGAATGTTACAGGTTTGTGAATGTACTATGCTCCGAGTGCTCATTTACATGGTTATAGTTCTAAAAATTCATTAACTGTATAAAAACAGTGCGCATGCAAAAATTTCTTAACCTTATTCTTAAACTGTTTTAATGATGCAGCTGTTTAAATGAATTTGGAGGTTTATTATACAACATTATCACTTTATAGTTAAAGCTTCCTTCATAAAGGCTCGTTTGGTGTGCTCGAATTGCCAGTTTATCCTTGTTACGAGTGTGGTGGTAATATACCTCAGCATTTACTTGAAAATTATTTATATTTGTATGAACATTTGTAGATGTTATGGCTCTCGAAAGGGGACACATTATTATTCATCAACCTCTGTATAACTGTGATCTGAATGCAATTGAGCTGGCGTGGGCAAAACTAAGGAATGTTTTCAAGGATGCAACGTTACTTGTGATATCTTCGCTTATCTTACATGCTATTTTGCTGAATTGTGTTTTTCAAGGTTGACCACACTGCAGAAACAAGAGTGTGTTAGCTCTCGCTTCTTCCCCTCTACCCACACCACACCGTAAATCCAGCACTCTTCTTATCTTACGCATACTGTACCTGTATGATAGACCAATAACAAACAGTTTTATGCTAGAAAAGTAAGGTTGCAAAAATTAATATAGTAAACTGGTATGAAAAAATTTCAAACTTTTTTTCAACTGTAATAGCAATCTCAAATACAAAGTTAATTGATTAGGCGATTATTAGCTTTTACTTTTAATTTCTGCTACTAATGAGCATTTAACAGTCTTTTGTAAAGTTTTGTATTTGAAAGTTCTGTGATTGCTGTTGGTATGTATTTACAGTCAACAGAAGAAAATAACACAGATGACTAGAATATGCCTAAATTGTTTTTTGTATCTCTACATTTTTTATATTTACAAAATTACAAATTATTCAATAAATGTTTTGAGAACTGTCTGTGTTTATAATAACCACTACAGTATCTTCTTCATCTTCACATTCTTTATCAGAAACAATTTGCTCATGATGTGTTATTTCAACTATTTCCTCCTTGTCAACTTCTGATGTTTCATATTGCTCAATGTCAGACTCCTTGTCTTCATGAACCACTTCCAGCACATTAGCATTACCAGATTCAATTAAGTTTCCATTAAAACACAGTTGTACATCCTGTCCAGGAGAAACAAGCTGATATACTTGATTTGATACAAAATTATTCTCTTCTGGAAAAATTACAGCTTCATATTCCACTTCAGGTCTAACATTCCTTGCATCATCAGAAGCTTGTATATGTATGACTTTGGTTCCACCTTTTGAACTGTTACTGTTGCTGTTCATACTGGATAACATCTGTACTATATGTGGAGTAACATGTGAAGTTTTCTCTTTAAATGACTGATTTTCAACATCTGAAAACAAAAGAACTGAGTATTAAATACTGTCTTGTATTTCTGCATATCACCTTCTTAAGTGCTACATATTCCCTTTCCCCATATTAAATATCATACTTGAGCACATCTCTTAAAACATGTAACATGTACTATTTTAAGTTGAATGTAATAAAATAAACATTTTTAATAAAGCATCTCTTTTTGGGTGTAAAACTTACAAATATAACAATTTGCAACAAAAGCTCCACTTAACTTAAGAAAATGGTGTTAATTCTTCTTTCTAATTGATAATCTCCCCCCCCCCAATTGAAATTAACACCAATTTCTTAAATTAAGTGGAGCTTTTGTTGCAAATTGTTATATTTGTATAATAATGTTCATTGCTTCATTGGAGCTAGCTTCATTTTCTACATAATTACAGGGACATGTTTTAGAGACTGTTGTCTCCATCAGCCTGAGTGGCTGGACATAGTACAGGATGAGATCCTTTTCCATATGGGACATCAAAGTTCAATAAATTTTATTTCTGTGAATAAATAACTTTTTTGCAAAGTTAAGTTCTGCTGATTTTCTAAGGGCTTTTAAAAGCTTAGATTACTTTTTCAGCTGTGATCTATGATAAAAAAATGTTTTGCTACTGCTGAGTTGTGTTTGTTTATACTTTATGCTTCTGATATCTTCTTTAAATCTAGTATCTATGTTCTTCTTTTGTGTTCCCTTTGTATATCTTTCTGCACTCTTTACATCAAATTTAAGAAATATCAGAAGTAGCACAAAAGTGAATCGAGAAGATATTGACACATTGCTTCACTCACACTGTTTATTCACAGGACATGTTTCAAGAGCTCTTGCTCCTATCATCAGCTGATACTCGAATCGATAGGAGCAAGAGCTCTTGAAACATGTCCTGTGAATAAACAGTGTGAGTGAAGCAATGTGTCAATATCTTCTCGATTCACTTTTGTACTAATTTGTGCTTCACTGTCCCTACGCTTCTTTCAAGTTTATACTTTGAAATATCAGAAGGCTTGACAGGTAGAATTAGAACTGAAATATTTAATACCATTATTAAAAAACAAAGACAGCAGAGAGTTAATGAAGTTAAATTAAAAGATAAGGATTATAAGAATATTAAAGAGAGTTCACATAAAAAAAATGCCAAGAAAAACAGTAGTGGCCCTATTTAGGATGGAAACTGGTCACGACTGCCTCACAGAACACCTCTACAAAATATGCTGCTTACATATCCCAAGAGCACTCTCTGTGAAGATATCCTGAATAAACATCTTGTCAAATGCAATGGCCTTAAAAGTGATAACTTGCAGATTTTATATTGAGAAGCTAAGGGGAAAATTATACAGATCAATCAATCCACAGTGCCATTGGTGAACAACATATTTAATGCTATAGCTCAGATTTGAATTACAGATCTTTAGCTCAATGTGCAACTGCTCCACCACTGAGGTATTACAGCAACATAACAGTATGACATTAAATCCTCATGTCGAGTCATGCCTTTTAAAACTTGCAACTTCACTCATATCGCCTAACTTTACTGTTAACAACACTTTTATTTATGACTATTCAAATTAAATCCTCAACTGACTTGCATTTTCACAGTAGACTAATTGCCCTAATGGAAACCAGGTCTTCACTTTGTTTCTTATTTTGAATTATTTCATCTTCCTGTCTACATATTCCTTTGATGAAGCCATATTTAGGAATGATTTCCAGTATCTTCTTGTACTCTTTTGAAATCATAGTGATGTTTACCAATCTGAATGTGTTTATTACTACATATTTGTGTTCCTTTGGATTAAAGCTGCCAGTTTTAATGTAATTATCCTTGTTCCTTATGGGTCCCCAGCATACCAAAAGATAAATTTAAAGTGTTGATAAAAGGACTACACTTCAAAGATATTGATGGAATACTGCATAGTGACCAAACTATGCATCAATCAGAATTAGTTTTATATTCAGCAGCAACCTACAGACCCAGGTAATTAGCTTAGCAATGGCAACTCACTTTTCCCATTTCTGGCACTTATACAAAAATTGTTTAGAAACACATGTGACATAAGTATTCATACACATATAAACTTTGGTATGATATGCCAATGATATTTGTGCCACAGTAGACGAGAAGTTTGTTAAGGATGTAACAATTCTACTGGACTTAGAAGAAAAATCAGTAAAATTTACAACAGATATATATGCTCCCCTTTCTTCACATAACAATAATGAGGAATCATAATAAAATGTTTCAACGTGCAGATAATTACAGCTACAAACCAAGGGAGTACTAACATATAGAATAAACAGCTTAATCTTCAGATTAGTAAACATTCCTGTGATCACAAAAGAGTACAAAAAAGAGTGTGAAGGATAATGAAATAATTTATAAAAATGGCTTCAGCTAAGAAATTATAGAAAGGAAGATAAAGGCATTCAAAATAAAGAAATCAATAAAAGAAATCTGCAAACTAAGCTGCATTTGATATGGTGGATCACGACATTCTACTAAGAAAATTACATCACTATGGGATAAGAGGGCAAGCAGAAAACTGGTTTCAATCCTACTTGAAGGAAAGGGAGCAACTGGTGGAAATAGGAACTATAAAATCAACACGGAAAAAGATAAAACAGAGGAGTTCCTCAAGGCTCTATTCTGGGTCCAGTGTTGTTTTTAGTTTATATAAATGATCTTCCCTTGAATTTAAGACATGCAAACACAGTATTATTTGCAGATGACAACAATATGGTAGTTGGTAATAAAAGTCCTGTTGATCTGCACGCCATGGTAAACGAGACAATGATAGAAATTCAACAGTGGCTTATAAATAATAAATTAGTAGCAAATGCAGATAAAACTGTCTCGCTTAACTTTAGTCAAAAAACTCGCCATGACCCTATCCAGTTTCCCATGAACAGCTCCTTTGTAACAGAAACTCAGATTACAACATTTTTGGGAATATGGATTGACTCCAGTCTAAATTGTGAGCATCATATAAAGCAATTAGGTGCTAAGTTGACTGTGCTACGCGTTCCGAATTCTAACAAAGGTACTAAACATTGACATATTAAAAACAATATATTTTAGATATGTACAACCTGTAATTACATATGGAATTATTAAGTGGGGGTCTACATCCAAGTCCTCGTGTATATATAAGATGCAAAAATGAATATTAAAAATAATTAAAAAGGTTCCCTTAAGAACAGAAAAGCAAGCCAATATTTCAAGAATTTCACAACTTACCTGTTCAATGTATTTATATTTATGAAGTAGTTTCCTTTATACACAGGAATAGATCACAGTTTACAAGTAATTCAGATTGTCACACATATAATACAAGGAACAGTAAAAATATACATTTAAATCATCATCACCTCACTCTGAGTCTAGATTTCATCTCTCACAAAGGAATCATTCTATATAATAAACTCCCAGCTAAGCTAAAAAACCTAAATAATAAAAATTTCAGAAAAGCTGTAAAAACTATCCTACTAAAAATAATGCCACAGACAACAGATGAGTTTCTAAGAAGTAAAATTAAATAATAAAGTAAATGAATCCTTTCATGGAAGTGTTGAAAGTGAGTGTTGTTTTGTGTTATTAATCGACTCACAATTAACTTAATAAAGTAAATATTGATTTTTTTGGTAAAAGTTATGTCACTTACAGTCTAGTTGTTAAAAATGTAATACATTAAAATTATGTGACCTAAGTTGCATTATTCTTAATTACTATTTGTATTATTGTTCTGTTAATTACTATTGTATTATTTAACTAATACTATATTATTTAACTACTATTGTATTATTTAATTTCTATTGTATTTATAATTGCATTACTCAAAAGAATTGTATTATTTTTATGGGTACAAATTTGACGAAGCCATGAATATTGTATATTCCTACTTACTTACTTTACTTACATAAAAGAAACCAACTAGTTCAAACAAATTTGTATTCCACTTATAAGTCTACCAGAAATACATGAAAGTATTAAAAAAAGGTATATAACTCTACACCAGTTTAAGAGGAACGAAAAAAAGAACTCTCAGGTCTAAAAAAAAAAAGAACAATATTCTCTTGGAAAAACTTACATTTTACTGCACACTCATCTTAGCACAAAATTTCAATGCTCAGAGTTACTGAAGATATAATGTTATCAAATACACCAAGTGTGAGAAGAAATGAAGAATAAAACCTGGTCGAGCATTCACCAGTTGCTGAGTAGGAAAGAGGGCATCACGATAGCTTTTTACATCACTTTCTCTCCTATCCCTCTCTGTAAGCAAGTTTGACAGGGCAGGCGATATGCACGAAAATTTTGGACAGAGAGAATGAGTCAGATGCTGCAATAGTACATTTCTGCTTGGTTGCTTTCTCAATGCCAAGCATGGATTCATAGTAGGTCAATAGGAATTTGTCTAAACCACTTTAAATATTCTAAATTTCATACTAGCAAACAAATTTTATAAGTAATATTAAAAATTCAGGTTCCTTCTAGACAAGTAGCTTTCCTTCACTCTTATTAGAAAGGAAATTTATTAAAGAAGCCCAATAGCAAAGAAATCTGTAATTAAGAACATTTTGTACAATGCGCATATAACTATATACTATATCATTCAAACAGCTACAGAGCTTTCTATGGCTTCCAATAATTAAATGGTATATTTATGAAAAATATAAATTTAGTAAAAATTGCAAAAGTTTAGTATGCCAGAAAATTTTTTATTGTAAAGAGAATTATATAAATGTAAGATTTTGTTTACGAAACTTAAGTCTTTATATACTAATATAATTTGAGTCGAAATAGAACTTAATGCTCTCTTTATTGCTAGTGTTTACCTAGAATGCATTTCCTTAGGAATCTTCCTAACATCCTCAGTTAATGTTGAATATTGAATGTTGGTTTGGTGAATTCCTTGGAGGCGACAAGAGCGTCTCTGTCGATATCTTGATATACTTCTCTTCAAAGGTGGTGTCGAAATTGAATAGTTTTCCTTTATATTTCTTTATGAATATCTTTTCCAAAGTGGTTAATGCATTATGCAGAAAATGAAGCAATAAATATTACACAAATAAAAATATTTGCCACTAAGGCTTCACTTATCTTAAGATATTGGTGTTGATATTTCTTTTCAAATGGAAAACGATTTCGCAAACAAATCGCTTGCATCCTCAGTCCACAGATAAACTCCATTGTCAAGGATACCGGTTACCATGCCTTTCTTATGCTTTTTTATTATTACCAACATCTGAAAACGAAACAAACCTAAAAATAGAATCAACTGCTGGTATTTCAAAATTCATTACGCGATATTTATTTTTTAAAATAAATATCTTTTCCCACACTATTAAATCTATCGGACCATTTAATTGTTTATTTAATAATTTCACTTCAGGATTTATTTCATGGATAAATGACCAAAAATGATGTGCTACGGCCGATTTATCAGTTTGTTTATACTTAATGTTACAAAAATGTTCTTTCATTCTGGTTTCCAAATTACATTTTGTCTTTCCAATATAAATTTGATCATAATCTAAACAATTAAATTAATAAATACCAGATTTTTTATTATTAGGAATTTTATCTGTTTTAGAAAAATGTAGTAAATTTTTAATACTATATTTATTTTGAGAGACTAAAGTTATATCAACTTCTTTAAAAAAAATTTGAAAATATTTATTAACCCAAGGATGGTAAGTAAATTTTTTAAAAATATAATCGTCTTTTATTTTTTTAAGGGTAGAAATATCATTAACTATCAAAAAACTGTTAATGATATTTCTACCCTTAAAAAACTAAAAGATGATTATATTTTTAACAGTTTTTTGATAGTTAATGATATTTCTACCCTTAAAAAAATAAAAGACGATTATATTTTTTAAAAATTTACTTACCATCCTTGGGTTAATAAACATTTTCAAAACATGTTTAAAGAAGTTGGTATAATTATAGTTCCTCAAAATAAATATAGTATTAAAAATTTACTACATTTTTCTAAAACAGATAAAATTCCTAATAATAAAAAATCTGGTTTTTATCAATTTAATTGTTTAGATTGTGATCAGGTTTATATTGGAAAGACAAAACGTAAATTGGAAACCAGAACGAAAGAACATTTTTGTAACATTAAGTACAAACAAACTGATAAATCGGCCGTAGCAGATCATTTTTGGTCATTTAACCATGAAATAAATCCTGAAGTGAAATTATTAAAACATTAAATGGTTCGATAGATTTAATAGTGTGGGAAAAGATATTTATTTTAAAAAATAAACATCGTGTAACGAATTTTGAAATACCAGCAATTGATTCTATTTTTAGGTTTGTTTCGTTTTCAGATGTTGGTAATACTAAAAAAACATAAGAAAGGCATGGTAACCGGTATCCTTGACAATGGAGTTTATCTGTGGACTGAGGACGCAAGCGATTTGTTTGCGAAATCAATTTCCATTTGAAAAGAAGTATCAACAGCAATTTCTTAAGATAAGTGAAGCCTTAGTGGCAAATATTTTTATTTGTGTAATAGTGGTTAATGCAGTTGGACCCTGAACATTTTTAATAAATGGACTTCTTGTTCTATAATGTGATTATCATTCCAAAATTGATATGCTACTGTCGATTTATCTATTTCCTTGTTCTTGATGTTCCTAAAATGATCTTTAAGCCTAATGTTCAAGTTCCTATAAAAATTATTTGTGGTTGGTTTATTGACACTCGTCACTTACTTTTTCATATATTTATGAGAGACTAGTTTCAAAGGCCCTGGCCTCCATTTTCAATCTCTTCCCAACTGGCAACTGTTGTTATCTGCTCTCTCTGGTGGTGGAACTATGAACTTTTTTGTCAAATTATCTGCTGGCGGGATTTCAAAGTTCATTACGCGATCCTTATTTTTCCAGATGAATATGTTCTCCCATGTTGTCAATCTATTTTGGTTTATCACTCCTTTTAATAATTTTGGATTTGGATCAATGTCATGGTTTTCATTCCAAAAATGAAATGCTACTGCTGACTTGTCTTCTTGTTTCAATCTGATGTTTCTAAAGTGTTCTTTGACTCTGGTTTTTAAATTTCTTTTTGTTTGACCTATGTAGCATTTTTCACAATTCTTGCAATTTATTTGGTATATTCCAGATTTGTTACCTGAAGGAATTTCATCTTTTGTTTTTGAATTTAGTAATTTTAAAATTGAGTATCTATTAGTAGGTGCCAAGATGATATTTTGTTCCTTGAATATCTTTTTAAATTTATTAAATGTTTTTGGATGATATGTGAATGAACTGAATATGCTGTTGCTTTCTTTTTCTTTAATAAATGTGGTTGTTTCCTTAATGGTTTTCTTTAGTTTAGATTTTCTAATTTTCTTCAACACCAAACTTTTGTTGTATCCGTTTTCTTCTGCTATGTGTATTATTGCTTTTTGTTCCTTGAAATATTCTTCTTTTTCCATGGGTATGTTGACTAGTCTGTGTGTAAGGCTGTTTATTATTGCATGTTTATGTGTAATTGGGTTGTGGCTATTATTTTTTATATAATTTTCTGAATGCGTTGGCTTCCTGTAAATTGCAAATTTTATTTTTGTATCATTCCTGATGATATTTAGATCCAAGAAAGGTAGTTGTCCATTGATTTCCTTTTCTATTGTGAATTTGATAGTCCTTTCTTGCAGATTGAGTAATTTTAATGCATCATCTAAATGTTTACTTGGTACAATTGCAAAGATGTCGTCAACATATCTATACCAAACCTTGAAGATCAATGGGAAGGACTTTTTAATTTGTGTTTCAAATGCACTCATAAATAAGTTAGCCAAAAAAGGTGAAAGTGGATTGCCCATTGATAGTCCTGATTTCTGCTTGTAGTGTTTTCCATTAAAGCTAAAGAAGTTTTGTTCAATGCATATTTTTGTTAGAGAAATATATTCTTCTGCTTCTATTGCTTCCATATCAATTGTAGCTAGCCATTTTTTTAACACAGTCTGCAATTTTTCTGTTGGTATGCTTGGAAATAAAGATGTGACATCAAATGAAACCAGTCTGTCATTTTTGCCCAAATTTATATCTTTGATTTTTTCTACTAAATCTAAAGAGTTTCTTAAATTTGCACTTTCAAATTTTGGAAAACTATTAAATTTACTTAGTAACCATTTGGCCAAATTATATGTGGGGGCATTTATGCTACTAGTAATAGGTCTCATGCCTTTCCCTGTTTTATGAATTTTTGGCAGCCCATATACTCTTGGTAATGTTGGATTATCTACTTTAATTTTGTGCAATTCTTTTTTGTTGATTATTTTGCTCTCTTTTAGCGTTTTATTTGTGGTTTCAATGCAGTACTTTAATGGATTAGTTTCTACTTTTTGGTAATTACTGTCTTCTAACAAATCTTCCATCCTCTTTGTGTATTCTTCTTTTTCCAGAATTACTAGTTTATTTCCCTTGTCTGCTTTAGTATAAATAACCGGTTTCTTTTTAAGAGCTTTTATGATTTGGTTACTAAAATTCTTTTTCTTTTCATTTTTAATCTCTTCTACTATTTTGGAGCATTTGTTTTTTACTGTGTTTTTACTTTCTTCATTAAGTGTTTGTGTAGCAATTTGGATGTCAGCAATGTAATCTTCAATTTGGTTGGAATAATCTACACATGTCTTTAAACCTAGATTCAGCATATTCAGTTCTGTTTTTGTAAAATTTTGGTTTGATAGGTTTACCACATTGTTTAGATGATCTTTTAGGTTATGTTCAAGTTCCTTTTAGTTTTCTAATATAAAAGTTGTCACAGTCTGTGCAGTTTATCCGATACACACCTGATTTTTTTGTCTGTGGGCATCTTCTTTGTATTATATGATTTCAAAAGGTGTTGTACACTGAATTTGTTCTGTGGGGCCAAAGTAATGTTGTGCTCTTTGAAAACTTTTTGGAAAAGGTATGTAGCTCTGGGATGATATGTAAATTTTCTGTATGAAGTTCCAATCATATTTGACGTGTTATTTCCCAAAAAAATGTAGTAGCTAATGTGCCATCTGTAGACCAGTACATGTCTGATGTAGATTTACGAATAACATGCACATTGTCCACTTCTGAGCTCTCCTTTTACGACCTAAATTGCTTTTAGAGGTCAGGTCTTCCTTCAATCTGCTCACATACATATTGTGACTTTGTGGGTTCGTAGAATTAAAAGTCTGAGTTGCAGATATTCCAAATGTTCTTCATTTCCGTAGAAATACACTTACAATTACAGCAGAATTACGTTACATACACAATCCCAATCTACGAAGGTCGATGACCACGACAAACAGCGTTCTGATTACATCAGCTCTCGTTACATCAACACCGTACAGCTGTTTACTTCTCTCTGTTTACGACTGACTCGATCACTAGCCATGGCTTCTTTTTATACACCCATTCATGAATTCCAGACTCTTATAGAATGTTCTGTAACATGTCACCAGATAAAACTCGAATGTTCTAGAATGTAACAATATCTGTGTCGGCAAGTCTTTTATCTCCAGCGCTATGTTTATCTGCTAATGCAAGCTATTTATCTCCATGAAACACTATCAGTTCCTTTGTGTGCGCAAGCCATGTTATCGCGATCGGGTTTGCAACAATAATAATTTGTTTCCGTAACAATGAGACACACTAAGTCAGCAGCAAAAATTTGTGAACATGTCAGTTGGTTGGCTGTTAAAAGTTAGCTATACACTGGAGGCTATGCTTGTGAAAATAAGTATTTGTGTTTTGAGTTATTTTGACCACTCCACAATGTTGATTCTTCGTGAACACCTTAAGGAAGTGGGTCACTTTATTCTTCACTACTACCTGTATCCTCAACACCTCCTCAAAATTTGAAAACTTACTGTCTATATCCAAATAACTTTCAAACAGCAAAAAGTGTTGCACATTTTTGAAGTGATGGAAGCTTGTACACTTCCTATACAAGCTAATTTATTTGCTACATTACTAGGATAAGCCATGGTCAGTACTGAAATTTAATAATTTCAAATGTACCGTTCAATTAACTCTTGGTAGTTAAAAGAAATCACTCTAAACCCTGAGAGTTCTAAATAACTGAATTACTGAGTGAAAAATACAGCTGCATAAGGCTACTATAAATTTTGATTGTGAAATACTCTAAGACATACATACAGATTAATTAACTTTAAAGAGAGTCGATTAAAGACACTAGACAACACTTACTTTTAAATTTTTCCGGAACTAGTTTCAGAGGCTTTGCCTCTATCATCGGCCGGCTCTCGACTGATTCTCGTTGGTGTAGCTGACGATACCTTGTCACAGGTCTCCTCTGGTGGCGGCTCAAGGAACTTGCTGAACAAATCCTTCTGGGGGATGTCGAAATTGAATACTTTGTTCCTATTTTTTGAAATGAAGATTTGTTCCCATGTGGATAGTTCTTGTTTTCCTGATGTATGTTTCAGTAGTTTTGGTTCTGGATTTATGTTGTGGTTTTTTTCCCAAAAATGTGTGGCAACTGCTGATTTTTCTAATTGTTTATATTTTATGTTTCTAAAGTGTTCCTTTGCTCTTGTTTCTAAATTTCTTTTTGTTTTTCCAATATAAATTTGACTACAGTCATTGCATTCAATTTGATATATACCAGATTTTTTGTTTGATGGAATAGCATCTTTGATGTTTGAGCAAATTAGGTTTTTTAAGGAGAAATGGTTGACTGGTGCTAGTTTAATATTTTGTTTTTTGAAGACTTTTTTGAATTTATCATAGGCCCATGGATGGTAAGTGAATTTTTTGAAAATCATATTAGTTTCTGTAGATGAGAGAGTTGTGGTTTCCTTTAGTAGCTTCTTCTTTTTTGCTAAGCTCACTTTTTTGTCCACTAATGATTTGGGAAATTTATTTTTTTGTGCTATTTCAATTATTTTGTTGTATTCTGTTTTGTATTCTTCTGCTGTGAGAGGGATGTTTACCAGTCTGTGTGCTAAACTATTGAAGATTGCCTGTTTGTGGGATCTTGGGTTGTAGCCATTAGCTTTTATGTAGTTGTCTGTCTGTGTTGGTTTTCTGTAAATGCCAAAGTTTAGTCTGTTTTTATTCCTCATTATTTTTAGATCCAAAAATGGTAAATGCTCGTCTTTTTCTATTTCTACAGTGAATTTGATGCTTTTTTCTTGGATATTTAAAAGTTTTAGTGCATCACTGATGTGTTTTTTTGGTACTATTGCAAAGATGTCATCTACATATCGTTGCCAGAGTTTGAACATCCAAGGGAAACCTTTGTTGATCCTTATTTCTAATGCACTCATGTACAGATCGGCCAGGAAGGGTGATAGTGGGTTGCCCATTGCTAACCCTGAAGTTTGGTGATAATATTTTGTTTGAAACTGGAAGAAATTTTGTTCAGTTTCTTCCAGTTTCAAACAAAATATTATCACCAAACTTCAGGGTTAGCAATGGGCAACCCACTATCACCCTTCCTGGCCGATCTGTACATGAGTGCATTAGAAATAAGGATCAACAAAGGTTTCCCTTGGATGTTCAAACTCTGGCAACGATATGTAGATGACATCTTTGCAATAGTACCAAAAAAACACATCAGTGATGCACTAAAACTTTTAAATATCCAAGAAAAAAGCATCAAATTCACTGTAGAAATAGAAAAAGACGAGCATTTACCATTTTTGGATCTAAAAATAATGAGGAATAAAAACAGACTAAACTTTGGCATTTACAGAAAACCAACACAGACAGACAACTACATAAAAGCTAATGGCTACAACCCAAGATCCCACAAACAGGCAATCTTCAATAGTTTAGCACACAGACTGGTAAACATCCCTCTCACAGCAGAAGAATACAAAACAGAATACAACAAAATAATTGAAATAGCACAAAAAAATAAATTTCCCAAATCATTAGTGGACAAAAAAGTGAGCTTAGCAAAAAAGAAGAAGCTACTAAAGGAAACCACAACTCTCTCATCTACAGAAACTAATATGATTTTCAAAAAATTCACTTACCATCCATGGGCCTATGATAAATTCAAAAAAGTCTTCAAAAAACAAAATATTAAACTAGCACCAGTCAACCATTTCTCCTTAAAAAACCTAATTTGCTCAAACATCAAAGATGCTATTCCATCAAACAAAAAATCTGGTATATATCAAATTGAATGCAATGACTGTAGTCAAATTTATATTGGAAAAACAAAAAGAAATTTAGAAACAAGAGCAAAGGAACACTTTAGAAACATAAAATATAAACAATTAGAAAAATCAGCAGTTGCCACACATTTTTGGGAAAAAAACCACAACATAAATCCAGAACCAAAACTACTGAAACATACATCAGGAAAACAAGAACTATCCACATGGGAACAAATCTTCATTTCAAAAAATAGGAACAAAGTATTCAATTTCGACATCCCCCAGAAGGATTTGTTCAGCAAGTTCCTTGAGCCGCCACCAGAGGAGACCTGTGACAAGGTATCGTCAGCTACACCAACGAGAATCAGTCGAGAGCCGGCCGATGATAGAGGCAAAGCCTCTGAAACTAGTTCCGGAAAAATTTAAAAGTAAGTGTTGTCTAGTGTCTTTAATCGACTCTCTTTAAAGTTAATTTATCATAACAACACTGTTTTCAACACTTCCAAGAAAGTAATTGTAATACATACAGATGCTGACAGAGTTTTCTTTCTTTACAGATCTGTATGACAAAACAATACAATAACTGTGTGGTTGCATAAACTGAACCATAAAACTTAGAACCAGAGGACATTTCACTTACCATATATATATAGTTCATATGCACACAAAACAAAATGATTCACAAATTAGGTGCATTTGGTGCAAAGAATAGATCTTGCTACAGTGAAACAAAATAGTTTCAATGATTTGTAAATATAGTCTCTAATGATACCACAGCTGTATGCTACCTTTATTACGCTTTAAACCAGTTTTTGCTTTGTTAAAATAACTTAATAAACATGGAAAATACGAATGTGTATTTATGGAACATTTTTACACCATTAAACAATTTATATGTCTTGTGCTGTTTATTAGGTATCCGTTTCCAACCCATGCAGGGTTTAAATGACCATCGCTGAAGCGTTTAAATGAATCAGTGCTGCCTTTTTTTATTTTAATAGGAGGAATTGACCCTCCAGACAGTCTAAAGGGACAGCACTTCAATGGGATCAATCTTCAGATTTTTAAGTGGAAACATGGTATAAATTTCAAATGTCCTGATAGTCCTTAATAAATATGCATAAATGTCATCATTATGTTCCCCATAACACTATCCCATTTATTACATTCTATCTGAAAAGTCTCTCAACATTCATATTACTGATGTGTAATTTTACCCTCTTTAACATTTCCAAATCCTAATATTAGTGTTGCTTTTGGTATAAAAAATTAGTAAAAAGCTGTATCTATAAATAGGTTGAGCAAATATTGCTTTGCACAAAAGTGAATCGAGAAGATATTGACACATTGCTTCACTCACACTGTTTATTCACAGGACATGTTTCAAGAGCTCTTGCTCCTATCATCAGCTGGTACTAGATTACTGCAAGTTGTAGTGGTTTCCTCTTTCTCCGTATTGTCAATAGATGGCGTGATGTACTTGTCAAAGATGTCCGGTGGTGGAGTTTCAAAATTCATGACTCTATGACGATTTTTGTTAATTAAGATTTTTTCCATACGGGGAAAAAAAAAAAATTCTTCATTAACAAAAATCGTCATAGAGTCATGAAGTTTGAAACTCCACCACCGGACATCTTTGACAAGTACATCACGCCATCTATTGACAATACGGAGAAAGAGGAAGCCACTACAACTTGCACTAATCGAGTGCCTAATAGGAGCAAGAGCTCTTGAAACATGTCCTGTAAATAAACAGTGTGAGTGAAGCAATGTGTCAATATCTTCTCGATTCACTTTTGTGCTAATTTGTGCTTCACTGTCCCTACGCTTCTTTCAAGTTTATACTTTGTAAAATATTGCTTTATTTTAAAAGATGATGTAAAGTGATGTGGTTTAAAGGGTTTGCAACTCACGCTTTCTAGTACTCGAGTTTACCACTTGTGCTAGATGACAATGATCCAAGCCAACTCACTAACACTGGTCAATGTTCCTAAATAGCCATCTGGTATAATTTTTTGGAGTATAAAGTTGGTTTTCACCAGCTGCTTTACAAATAATGATTATTATGAAATCCTTGGCCTAATTTATTGCATTGTGGATTTCAAGTTGGAATAGTTAATTTCAAGGTTATATCCGGTGATCCTAATCCTACTACTAATTCAGAAGAAAGGCAGGGAAACAGAACTCAACTGTTTATATCATGTAGTTTTTGTTACCAGTCAGATCATGTGGAAACAGGGGTGTGTTCATGTATGTTACACAGATGATACTCCAAGTAAACTCCATCTATAAGAATATCTGCTAGTACTTTTAAAACATTTATATGCAAAAATTATTTACATTTTTTAAATTCTAGTAAAGGTTTGTGGTACTGTTGGGGATACTATGGAAATCTTTACTTTGTATTCCTAAAAGATGATAGACTGATATACAGCTTATTTACTCCAAAATATGCACTTCTAGTTCAAAGAAATACTTATCAACTTGGTGGTAAAAAGCCTATTTTAAATAAGTATAACTGGTCTTTATTAGTGCTGCATGATTTAATCAATTAACCAAAACGATTAATTGATTAATTTTTTATTTTAGATTAAAGATTAAAAACTTTTAATTGAATAATCAAGTCTATTAAAATTAATCGATTACAATAAATACTAAACAAAACTCTTTTAGCCAAATTTGGCCCTCTTTGTTTTGATGTATTGCTTCCAACCTGAACAGCCTTTCCAACACATCAAACTTTCACTAGACATATTCTTTGAACTTTGAGATAATATAACTCCTGATAGATAAAAGAAATCACTCTGAACCCCGAGAGAGTCTAAATAACACTTCTGTTGTCAAATATTTTAAGAGGTACATAACTAATACAGATGCTGACAGAGAGGTTTCTTTCCTTATAGCATGTGTGTGACAACATATCGTGTACAACTATTTATAGCTTGCTAGCATAAACTGAGCTATATAACCATGAACCGAACACTTCGCTTACGCAGCTATGGAAACAATAGCTAACCCTCTTCTCAGGGCTGGTGGTGATGTAACTTTGCTGTAAACTGCAGTAAGCCAGTAACGTTTCTGAATTCATGACAGTGAGTGAAAGTTTTGTGTTAAAAAAGTTTAAATAAGGAAAAACGCTTTGTGCTGAGTGGAATTAAAATTATGGCATACAAAAATTTGTGAGGGAAACTGGGTGTATATTTTGGCTTTAAGCTAAATGAATCTGGTAAAGTATCTGACAGAAAAAAATGTATTTTGTAAAATTTGTAGGAAATCATTTAGTTATAGTGGCAGTGCTAGCAGTTTGAATTAAACACACTCATCCATTTCAAAGTGCTAAAAAATCATCTCCAACTGCTCCTCAGGCATCGCAGTCCAATCTAAATAATTTCAAGGAAGCTGAATTAACAAATAAAATCGTAAAATTGATAGTAAAGGATAGTCGACCTATCAATATTGTTTCAGATGAAGGGCTAAAAGAAGTTTTAAAACAAGCCGTTGGAAACAGTTCGTATAGTCTTCCATCAAAAGAAGTAGACAAATTGATAAGTTATACAATATTGAAAGATCTAAGCTATTGGATACATTAAAGTATGCAGAATATGTTTTTTTAAAAGGGGATTTCTGCACTTCAGTAGTCAATCAAAGTTACTTAGGAGCTACTGCCCACTGGATTGATTCTAACTGGGAGTTCTGCAGTGAAACGTTGCAAGTGAAAAACGTAACTGGAAGGCACAGTGCAATCACTTGTACTATTGAGTTCCAACAGGTTGTAAATGATTGGAACTTGCAAAAAAAAGTCACTGCAATTTGTACAGACAATGCTAGGAATATTGTACTTGGCATTGAGAAATCAAAATATGACAATATTAGGTGCTCTGCTCATACTTTACAACTAAGTCTCAATAAGGCGATTAAAAGTGCTTCTACAAAGTGCAGAAAAGTAGTGGGGCACTTTAAACACAGTCTGTACCTAGAAAATGAACTCTTTAAAAAGTTGAACAATCTTAATATTCCACATATAAAATTAAAACAAGACAAAGTAACCCGATGGAACAGTACTTGTATTATGTTTGAAAGTTCCTCAAGGCTACGAGAGCTATTATTGATATACTACATTCCCAACCTTCAAATATTATTCCATTAACTGAAATTGAATGGGAAATGACACAAAGAATGTTTGAATGTCTGAAACCCTGCCTGGATATTTGTTATTTTCTTGGGGGTAGTAAATAGGCCACAGCAAGTGTTGTGCTACCTGCAATAACTTATCCACGGTTGTCTCAAAGTCGTTGATTCAGACCCTCTATATGTGATCAGGTTCAAAACTACTCTTGTTGAAAATTTAACATAAGGAATTAAGAATTAATTAAGAATTAATAACTGGCCTAAATTAGAAGTGTATGAAGAAGTTACAATTCTCGATCCGAGACTCAAATCCTTGAAATGTCTTCCAAGAGGCACAAGAGAATTAGTATGGAAAACACTTTCAGAAAAATCTGTGGTAAGTGTGAAAACTATGACAGAAGTAAATTTGAAGAAGAGAAAGCTGATTTTTAATGACAATGTCGAGGAAACCACCCCATTTAACACCACTTACTACAGAAATTGACGTCTACAAGTCTTTGGGTGAACTGGAATGACAACTTCACAAATACTCTTCAGTGGTGGAAGACACATTCTATTCAGTTGCCAATTCTTTCATCCATAGCAAAGAAATTACTTTGTGTACGAGCTAAATCGGTTCCTTGTGAAGGCGTGTATAGTGATGCAGGAAATATTGTCACCAAACGAATAGCAGTACTTAATTCAAAGCATGTGAATGTACTTAAATGTTTAAAATCATGGATGAAACAACAGTGATTAAATGAGTCTTCATGTAAACTATTATTTGCATGTCAGTCTCACAAGTCTTAGTAGATATTGATAAAATATGTTACTAAATAATTACTTACAAAAATATTGTAGATCTAATTCAGTACATATATAAAGCATGTGTACATGATGCAAACACAAATTTTCAGCTTCATAAATAATTAAATATACAGAGTATTAAAGTACTTTATATAATCCTTACACCTAATTTTCGAACGGATATTATCTCAATTAATCGATAGATTAATCGATTAAAAATTTTGATTTATCTACAGCAGTAGTTTTTAAAGTTTTCTGTATGATTTCAAATATGGTGTAAAAGAGAGGTTTCAACGCTAATGGGAGCTAATGGATATTTTATTAAAAAAATACTTCATACCTGCCAGAACATCCACCTGTACAATTTGGGGTTGTGATTTATCACCATCTTTGGCTGAGGACTTTACATCAGCTGCATTTTGAGCTGCTACTTGAAGGATCAGTGTGGTTGGATCATCCACCTCTTCACTATTTGATTTGTATGGCTCTACCTTCAATGGGGTGATTTTACCCACTCGTGAATGATATGAATGTTCAGGGGTATGTATTCTATTCATTCGTCTTATTTTAGCTTGTTCTATTTCTTGATTAAGTCGTTTCTGCTTCTCATTTTCTCGTTCACGAAGTTCATCAAGAGTTACATTTCGCCCAAGTCTTTTGGAAAGCTCTTTTAAATATTCCGCCATTGCTTTTTCTCCTTTCTCGACCCATTCTGGATTTACCTCCTTAGATTCTTGTTCTTGATCTGCTTTGTACCTGTTAGAGAAATTTCATGCATTTAATGAACACTGAAAATTAATTTATGCAGTATAGATAAGTCCAATTTACTCACAATCACTTTTTAAAGTGTGACAGCTGCATACTGCACCTCTGATAGCTAAGAGTGCATGAAACCATATAGGTAATTAAAATCTTATATTTATGATAGAGGTATGTCATACAAGTAAATAAACGTGCCATGAGCCGCCATAAGAAACGGATGTGTGAGCAGCCAGTGGAGATTGCCATTGGAATAGAAATCCAGCAGTATAGAGCGAGAATAGGAAACTTTGGAAGATGAAAAATAGGAAGAAATAGTGTATAAAAATTTAACTGTATTGGAACACCACAGTGAAGCGAAATAATTATTAAATTATAGATGGGTCATATTTATTACACATCAGCTTCACTTACGTACCTATATTGAGGACATGTTTCGCGAACTAATGCAAACAATAGTTCGCGAAACATGTCCTCAATATAGGTACATAAGTGAAGCTGATGTGTAATAAATAAGACTCATCTATAATTTAATAAGAAATAGTGTAAACATTAAAAGCAGAAGCATTATTAACAGTGAAATATTCCTCATTTTTGAGTTTGATTTATGAGTCACTATGTTTACACTCAACTTCACTTACTTATTGTTGTATAATTGAAATGTTTTCAAGATCATTCGATCTCATCCTCAGCTGTTTGGTGACTAAATGAACATTTTTCTTCCTCCACTACTACGGTGCTCCGATCCCTCTGCCATCTGGTGTTAGGGGCACTAAGTTTTAATACTTCATTTAATGCCGGGATATCAAAATTTATAACACTATCCCAGTTTTTGGTTATGAATATTTTTATTAAATTTAATTTATTATAGCAACACTGTTTTCAACACTTCCAAGAAAGGACATGAATACTTTTTCCCAAATATCCAATTCTATGGGTGTACTTAAAGATTTTAACAGTTTTATGTTATGGCCAATGTTGTGGTTTTCTGTCCAAAAATGGTGTGACACTGTGGATTTTTCTGTTTGTTTCAACTTTATGTTCCTCTGGTGTTCTTTTTGCCTGGTTAACAAGTTTCTCTTGAGCAGGAAGAATTTTATTAACCAGGCAAAAAGAACACCAGAGGAACATGAAGTTGAAACAGAAAAATCTGCAGTGTCACACCATTTTTGGACAGAAAACTACAACATTGGCCATAACATAAAACTGTTAAAATCTTTAAGTACACCCATAGAATTGGATATTTGGGAAAAAATATTCATAACAAAAAACCGGGATAAAGTTATAAATTTTGAAATCCCGGTATTAAATGAAGTATTAAAACCCCCTAACACCAGATGGCAGAGGGATCAGAGCACCATAGTAGTGGAAGAAAAAGAATGTTCATTTAGTCACCAAACAGCTGAGGATGAGATTGAATGATCTTGATAACATTTCAGTTATACAACAACATAGTAAGTGAAGTTGAGTGTAAACACAGTGACTCATAAATCAAACTCAAAAAAAAAAAAAAAAAAAAAGTGTGTTCAAAACAAGGCAGAAAATATGGCTAGCAATATTAATTGCCATATTAGTAATATAAGGGTGAAACAGAATCCAGGATCCATGGATTTGCTATGCATCGAGAGGACTGCCTGGGAAAGAGGATGGATGATAATATGGATAGGCTAAAGGAAGCAATAAGAAAACAAAAGACAAACTGGAACAAATAGAGGAATGCAGAAATAAAATTGAGATTGTATCAAATAGGTGTGACTTAGGGAAAAGAAAAAGAAACTGCATAATTTTCGGAGTAAAGAAAGAATATGGAATAAGTATAGAAGATATAGTATACGAAATCATGGAAAGGAGTCTCGGCATAGAAGTTTATAGTTGAGAAATCTAAGATGCATTCAGATTAGGGAAAAAAGATAGAAGAACATTAGTAAAATTTACAACTTTAAGGAAGAAATGGGAAATGATTCGTAACGCAAAAGAATTAAAAGGAACAAAAATCTTCATAGAACAAGATTACACTAAGGAGGAGCAACAATTAAGGAAGGAGTTGATTTTCAAAAGAAACAAAGTAAGGACAGCTGAGAAGATCTTCATAACAGGTTTACAATTATTTGTCAAAGGAGAAAATTGGAGCATGAGTGGGAAGAAATTAGCATTCATCAGCATTCTAGTGAAGGTACAACCAGGTCAGCGAATGGCAACATGTGGAACCAAAGGGAGAAAAAGCATGGATGTGTCATGTTCCAATGTTCAGGAAGTCAAGAGGGGAAGAAAGGGCTGTGGGTGGAGCAGAAGATGAGCAGGATGGGCTTACGATGACTGTAGAAATGAAGGGTCTGCAGTTGGCAGTGGGAAGAAAGAGGACAAGTGAAGAAAAGAAAAAAAGTGAAGAGGTGGAAGAGACAAGTGTTTATGACTGTGAGAGAAGATTTAGTGGTGTTGGAGGGGAGAGGGAAGAAATTTCTTACAGAAGGGTGGAGAAGGTGGGCAAAATAACAAAGAAAGAGGGATTAAAAGTAACAAAAGTTTTTGAAGATAGAATATGGAAAGATGACTCAAGGGTGGAGGTAACACACAAAGATGACGAAATACTCTCAGAATCCCTCATTGCTGTGTCTCTAGAATTCCTCCGGCTGCTCTCCTAAAAGCTAATGAAATCTTAGTACAAAAGTGAATCGAGAACATATTGACACATTGCTTCTCTCACACTGTTTATTCACAGGACATGTTTCAAGAGCTCTTGCTCCTATCCTCAGCTGATACCACCGGACACCTTTGACAAGTACATCATGCCATCTATTGACAATACGAAGAAAGAAGAAACCACTACAACTTACACTAATCGAGTATCAGCTGAGGATAGGAGCAAGAGCTCTTGAAACATGTCCTGTGAATAAACAGTGTGAGTGAAGCAATGTGTCAATATATTCTCAATTCACTTTTGTACTAATTTGTGCTTCACTGTCCCTACGCTTCTTTCAAGTTTATACTTTTAATGAAATCTTATCTAATTTCTGCTTTGCAGTAACTAAAGGTTGAAAAAACTTCTCTTCAAGTTAAATCCAAAACTCATTTTTAATATGATTTGTATTTTAAATCAATATAATTACACAATTTAAAACAATACTTTACTCCCGTTGATAATTAAAAAACAGTTCAACTTCTCTGGTTTGCAACCAGACTTTTACAAACATTCACATGCATCTACTCATGTTGAGTACATGATGCTATCCAACTACTGATTTTTACCTTTTGTTTCTATAACAACCAAACAAACATATTTTCACTGGTCCACGTCAACACATTACATAATATTTTTACAACTACCAATCATCAAACATTACAACATATTAAATACATAAAATATGAAGCTCTTAACAATGAAGTAAACAAATATATATAAATATAATAACTTGAAACATAAAACTTCACTTATCTTATAAGAAATGATGAAAGATTTCTTATTAATTGAATAGGATCGCGATTTGATCATGATTTTGTTGATTTTGGATGATGTGAGATTTTTTCATGAAATCGCGATCCTATTTAATTAATAAGAAAACTTCCATAATTTCTTATAAGTGAAGTTTTATGTTACAAATTATTATATTTGTATATATTTCATCATCTGTATACATATTGCATCATCTCATGACCCACTGAATTTCACACTTTCCATATCAATCCTCAAAACACATCTTTAAACATTTTTCAACTCTTGGAGCCTAAACCAAAAGTACTGTTACAGAGTTAGAAAAGGCTGAAAACAAGCATTACTGATAGAGTCAACATGAAAAATTGAATGTTATGGTCAGGTCTTGAACCACAGATCTCCTGGTTTCCATCCAGTCACTCTAACACATTGAGCTACCATGGCCAACTTGCCGTCATGACATTACATTTTCTATTTGACATTTCCCCGGTAAACCACCAGGGGCTCTTGCATTTGAGATACACTGTTTGTGGCGACTTACTATCATAAGTACTTAAGTCATCATTTAACTCTTATTATTTTAGTTAACTGATGGAAATTAATCACTTGTTCACACTTGCCATATATAGGCTAAGATTTTTGATAGAGACAACATGAAAAATTGAATGCCATGGCCAGAACTTGAACCACGGATCTGCTGGATTCCGTCCAGTCTCTCTTACCCATTGAGCTACCATGGCTATTAAGTACTTATGATAATAAGTCGCCACAGTGTATCTCGAATGTAAGAGCCCCTAGTGGTTTACCGAAGAAATATACGAGCAAATGGAGAATGTAATGTCATGACGGCAAGTTGGCCATAGCAGCTCAATGGGTAAGAGCAACTGGACGGAAACCAGGAGATCCGTGGTTCAAGTCCTGGCCGTGGCATTCAATTTTTCATGTTGACTATCAAAAATCTTAGCCTATATATGGCTAGTGTGAAGAAATTATTAATTTCCATCAATTAACTAAAATACCAAACATTACGCTTAATAAAGATGCAGTTAAAACCACCCCAATAAACACTTCTCTTTGCAACATCTAATAAGCCAATAAACCTAGAACTTGAAGAACAAGCTCTAGTAACCTCCAAGAGTTACAAAAGTAGACAAATAACATGACATCAGGACTTGAAATATACATTAAAAACCCAAAAAGGATTTGTGCAAGAAAAACTACACATACCTTTTGCAAAAGCAAATCTTTACATTCCATTAATCCATTTAGACCTCCGCGAAATCTTCAAGAAACAAACAAGCCCAGATATTGCAAAACTGATAGCATTAGAAACATTACAAATCAAATATTCTGAAGAAGAATGGACATGTATATATATACAGATGGCTCATTTATAAGTGACGGCATACCAATTTTTCTCTTTTTAAAAAATGTGGGAAAAAACACTATAAATTTTGATGAAGAAATTGATGCAATCTACACTTCTCTACAATAGCTGTTTGGCTACAGAAATGTATATTTTATGTAGTATTTGTTGTTTGACTGCTGTTAGCTTTAGTTTTTTCACGTATGTAAAAACATTTTATTTTATCAGATTCTAAAGTGCAATCCTAGCAATAGCTGTAACTCAGTATCCAAAAACAGAAAAAATAAGAGAAATTTATTGCTTAGTTAAACAGATACAAAATCTAAATAAGAATACAGTCTTCCAATGGCTTTCTGAACACTGTGGATTGAGCAACAATGAGAAAGCAGACATCCTAGGAAAAAAGGGAACCAAAATTCAAAATAAGTAAGTAATCTTTATTTTCATTTCAATTACAAATTATTATACATTTACATACTTATTACTACACTGAATTGCTGGTTACCCATGGGCCCAATAGACTCAAACTCAGAGGTTGTCGAGCTAATGGGTCCCTATTGGCAACTTATCTAAAATAACTTCATCTTCATTTTCGTCATATTTACTTATCTTCCTAAACCAATTGGCTCTTACTTTGCCCCAAAAGTTTCCAATTTCAATTAACTTTTTCCTAGTTTTAACACTCATTAACTTGATTGCTTGAACTTCTTTTGGTAGCCTTGCCCGTTCTTTTTTACCTATCTTCTCCGTAAGCAACCTAGTTTCTTCAAATTCTAAAAGCAAATGCCATTTTTTATCCCTTTGGTGACACAATGGGCTTTTCTCCAGATCCCTCTCTCTTCCCAAACCCTTTAGTTTTACTACCCCTGTTCTTGTATCACATTCATATTTGCACCCCCCTCCTCCTCTCTACCCCATACAGCATTTTTGCTTCTACTATGGCTGTGCAAATTCTCTCCAGCTGTTTATTTGCATTCCTGGTAATTTATCTAGGCATGCTTTAACAGCTTTTAATGCAATTTTACCTTTTGTCATTGTCATTCTCTTCTGCTCTTTCCAACCCCCCTTACTGCTTAATCATACTCCTAGATAAATTCAAAATAAGATGCAGCCAAAAATATCACTCGAATCAGTTCAATGTATCAAGAAGAAAATGCATAATGATTATAAAACTAAACTAACCACAAATATATTAAATTCCTAAACATAAAAATACTTAAACTTAAACCAATACCTGAACTACCTGAAAAACAGCTGTTGCCATGTTCAGACTTACCACTAAACTTGACTGTCTCAGCAAACACCCCAATAAAATTGGATTATCATCATCTCCAATTATGCAACAAGGAACAGGAAATTAATTTGAAGCATCTATCTGTGAACAACTTAAAAACTATCTGGACTTGACCTCAAAATACTGGGGGGCAAGAAGAAGAATGGCTTTGTTGCTAAATACCTGAGCAAAAGGTATATTTGAATATTTACACACATTAATATACTTTTCATACAGGGCTTCCTGTAGGGTCCAAATTTTATTTCTGTGTCATTCCTGATGACAATTATGTTCAAGAAAGAGAGCTGTGTTACACACAGACTCATACATGTAACTACCTCCGAAAAATATTTAATAAGTTCAAAAAGATCTTTAGTGAACAAAATATCATCTTGGCATCAATAACTACATACACAGTAATAAAACTGTTAAATTCAAAAAACAAAAGATGAAATTCAACCAAATGATAGATCCAAAATACATAAAATAAAGTGAAGGATTTTGAAAAGTTCTATACAGAGCAAACCAAAAGAAACCTAAAAACTGGAGCCAAAGAACTTCTTGGAAGTGTTAAATTGAAATAGGGAGACAAGTCTGCAGTAGCATTTCACCTTCGAAATAAAAAGCCAAAACAAACTCTCAACATGGGAAAATGTCTTAATACAGAAATACAAAGACTGATATTGAGTAAAGTAGTGAATTGTTCCATCACCAGAGAGAAGTCTACAGGCACTACAATCAATGACATTTGAAGTTGAAAATGAAGCCACTGTTCCATAAACCAGTCCCTCAAAAATTAAAAAGTGTGTGACGTGGTACTAAAAAAGCTGACAAAAAATATTTATCAATTGTGTAAGACTGTTTTATTGAATATTGGTTTTGTACAAACGCAAGGGAACCAATAATATCAGAATAGAAATCAGTAAGAACAGAAAACCAATTTCTTTTTTGTGTTCATCAAAGTATGTTATTGAATTTTTCTTCTCTCAACTGAAAACAGTTAATGTAAACAGAAATTAAAGCTGAGTAAAATCTGAAAATTGTGATGGATAAAATTTATTAATGAAATAACATTCGTAAAATGTTAAGCTTTAGCTTTCACTGGAGGGTTTATATCTGCAACAGTATTCTTACTTTAAGGTATTAAATAGGTTACTGAACATTAAACGACCTACTGGGTTATACTTCATTAAAACTTAAAACTCAATCACGATCTTATTTTTAATAGACATGACTGCAGTTTTAAGTTTAATAAAGTATGACTCAATAAGTCTTTTAATATGAAATTAGCTTCACTTTTAGCAATGCTTTTATTCATAACTATTTTAGATAACTGAATACTTACTTTCGAAATGAAAAGTGGGGCATATGATGTATCGTCTTGACATGTTTTGTCATGTTGCCCTGCGTGTTGCATGAATAAGTACAAAATGGGCATGGAAATGGCTTAGCCTTTGTATGAATAACCATATGCCTCAACAAATGATGTTTAGTTTGAAAGGTCTTATTGCAGTTTTTGCAGGGGAACTTTCTTGGTTCATGAACAGACTTTCGATGCACCGTTAGTCGGGCTAGACATGCAAATGAGCTGTTACACTGCTCACATCTGTAAAAGAAAAGTGCAAAGTGCTTTGAATAATCTGCAATTAACTGTTAGCTATTTTGTTTTATCAAACAAGACACTGAAATATACAAAAATATGTATTATTTAAACTTTACCCCTTCCTGTAATTTGGATATAAATTCTTTACATTTATTTCTTGTATCTTGAGAGAAAGTTTCTGAAAATTTGGGATGTGAACACATTGGCATGTATGGGTTTCTAATTCTTATCTTGTGCTACATAAAAATGGAATTACATCAAGGCACCATTGTGCAATATGTGACATGGCACATATCTCACATTGACAATATATTCCAGAAGTGGGAATAAGAGCTTTATTTTCTCTTTAGAGAATTAAATGCAGCACACATTTCATTATTAATTCACTGCTTCATCAAACTGATTCGTCAAGAAATTAAAGTTACAACATATTAAAAACTTCACTTAGATTATAGTAACACTGTAAATCAGATGATGTTTCAGTTTTATTTTAAAACTCCAGACTGGTGAAGAGAAGTAAGATGTGGCAATTTGTTGTTGTTGTAACTTATTGAACAAACTGGCGATTTGCTGAAAGATGTAGTTCTATAATTATTAATATGAACATTATTGAAAATTCTTGTTTTACAATTATGAAACACTATGTCAATGAAATAGATATTAGTTTTGTAAAACACAACCATTTTATAAAGTTCGCCCTGGCAGTTGAACAACTGGCTAGCAAGACCCTAGTCGACCTCCCACCAAGAGTTCGTATCCCGGGAAGCTGCCTACACATTCGTGGACAGGGTAAGAGATATGGAGATTCGTCAGCGCCTAATGCTCTGCGATTATAAAACCATCCACGAGGCACTAACGGCAGCATTAAGGATGGAGGCGGCCAAGGTAACAGCTATCCCGACGTCGAGAACGAGGAGTATCCGCTACACCGGAGACAGAAGACCAGCCGAGGGACGCCGGCGAACACCTAGTGGCCTGTGTTGGGGGTGTGGACAGCCCGGACACCTGCAGAGAGACTGCCCACACCAGGAAGAGCAGCCGGAAAACGAGTAAGACCCAGTGTGGCGAGGAGCACGTCGGCGCCGTCCACACAATCTCCTCGAGTGACACTAGCGCCGTCAGCCGGCGGATGGATGACAGCCTCATCGCGGACGGCTGGGTAAGAGGACAACTGCTGAGGCGATACCAGAACGTCTTCAGCCAAGGCGACAGTGACTACAGCCGCACGAACAAAGTGCTTCACCGCATCGACACCGGGGACGCCCGGCCTATTCGGCAACCACATAGACGCGTTCCGCTGGCGTAACAAGGGGCGGTACGAGACATGCTGGAGGACATGAAATCCAGGGGAGTGATTGAAGAATCTGACAGCCCTTGGTGTTCCCCTGTAGTCTTGGTGACAAAGAAGAATGGCGAGCTGCGCTTCTGCGTAGACTACAGGAATTTGAATGCTGTCACCCGGAAGGACTGTTTCCCCTTACCTGGATTGACGACACCCTGGACACGCTAGCTGGTGCACAGTGGTTCTCGACCCTGGACCTAAAGTCGGGCTACTGGCAGGTAACTCTAGACCCAAGAGACAAGGAGAAGACCGCATTCTCGACAGGCCAAGGGCTCTGGCAGTTCACGGTTATGCCCTTCGGCCTCTGCAACGCACCGGCTATTTTCCAACACCTCATGGAGTCAGTGATGAGAGGGCTGACTTACGACGCCTGCCTGCTATACCTGGACGACATCATTATCGTCGGAAAGACTTTTGATGATCACCTCGAGAATCTGAGTAAGATGCTAAAGAGACTGCAGGTGACCAACTTGAAGCTGAACGCGAAGAAGTGCCAGCTCTTCCGCAAGGAAGTAAACTACTTGGGCCACATAGTCTCAGCAACCAGAGCTGCCACAGACCCGGAGAAGACACAGGCTGTAAGAGTTTGGCCTCGCCCAAAGGATAGGAAAGAGTTGCGCAGTTTCCTGGGGCTGTGCAGTTATTACTGCCGCTTCATAAAGGGGTTCTCTAACATCGCCAAACCTCTCATCCGCCTGACAGAGGAACACCGGCCTTATGTGTGGACGGAGGACGCCGAAAACGCTTTCCAGCACCTAAAGGAGACCCTGTGCAGTGCTCCAGTTTTGGGTTTCCCACAACCGGGTGGCGCCTTCATTGTGGACACCGACGCCAGCAACCATTGCATTGGAGGTGTCCTATCGCAGATCCAGGACGGCCATGAGCGGGCGATAGCCTACTACAGCAAGACGCTATCCAAGGCATAGAAGAACTACTGCATCACCTGACGAGAATTATTGGCGGTAGTAAAGACCTTGGAGCACTTCCACAAGTACCTGTACGGTGTATACAGGTACCTGTACCTGTATGGGGCAGCCATTTGGGCTCATCGACTTCGACTGCAGAAAAATGTAAAGATCCTTAGAAGTATGCAGAGACAGTTTCTGTTACGTTCAACCGGAGCAGCTAGAACATCATCGACGATGTCATTATTGATTATATTGGGAATATGGCCTATAGATTATGTTATTAGAAGACGAGGAGCATTATATTGGTTGAAGAAAGATAGACAAGATAAAGTAGAAGAAATTATGGGTAGAAGATGTGATGATAAATGAATTGTGAATCATTTAATATTGGACGAGTGGCAACATGAGTGGAATATTATGGAAGAAAGTAGAAGAGTATTTTAGTATCTTTCCAAATGTAAGAGAAAGAATTAAAATGACACATATTTCACCCAAACAAGATCTTATACATTATTTTACGGGACATGATGCCTTTGGTACATATCTCAAGAGGATAAAAAGGATTGATTCAGATATTTGTAATATGTGTGATGTGCAAGATACTCCCGAACATTGTCTGTTTGAATGTGTGAAATATGAAGAGGATGTTTTTGAACAACGACAATTGATAGCAGGAAAATCAATCTATGAGATAGTTCGGAATAGCGATGACTATAAAACGTTAGAGGAAATTGCAAGTTTTGTATTTATCAAAGGACATGAAAGTTATATTGAATCCAGACAGAGGGAACCCAGAAGAGGAGTTAAAATATATCACAAACGACAGCAACAAAGAGAACCCATCTGTTTAAGAATCACCAGATCCCAAACAGAAGAGGATCGGAGTTCACAGAGGAGCGAGGAGCAGGAGGAGCAGGAACATCAGGAGCCATGTACGATCAACCGCAGACGGCACTATTGGGTGTCGTTGGGCAGGATCGGGACGGCTGGCCGGAGAAGGATGGAACGAGAGATGGAGCCTCCATAAGAAGATCCAGAAATATCGATAGAGATAGGTAGATTTTACACCTGGAACTGATGAACCATCCTTTTCTCCTGATGCATGTAGGAAACTATGTGATTCTGGTTGAGGAAAGGATCGGATACCAGGGACAGGTGTTTAATCGAGTTAGTATGTAGGAACGGTAATTCTAGTAGATATAGTATCTGTGTTCATGTATTTCAATGTAGTTTATATTTGTTGTATATATGTAAAGAATTACCATTGTAGTAATAGTTTAGTTTGAGTATTGTAAGTCACTGGTTTCCAGTGACATAGGTTTAGTTATAGTTAGTTAGCTTAGTTTTAGTAATATCTGCAAATATGTATAAAAATGATGATAAATAAAGTTGAAAAGAGGAAAAAGAAAATAAAATTTGTGGAAGCTATGTCTTGGTTTTGCTTCAAGATGCCAAGACATGGTAAGCAGATTTTTTTTTTTTTTATTTTTTTTTTTTTTTTGGTACCTGTACGGTCAGCCATTCCACCTGAGGACTGACCATTCCGCCCTAACCTGGCTATTGAGCTTTAAGAACCTGGAAGGCCAGAGAGCACGTTGGGTCCAGAGGCTGCAAGAGTACGACTTCACCTCGGAACATCGTAGAGGGAAGAGCCACGGTAACGCAGACGCCATGTCCTGAAGACCCTGTCCAGAAGAGTGCGGCCTGTGCACAAGAGTGGAAGAGAAGGAGCGTGCCGCAGCAGTCCGAGTAGTTGTGGCAGTGCCTGCGGACGGCTGGGATAGCGCAGGCCTGAGGAGGGAGCAGCTGGCGGACGCAGACTTGGGGCCACTCTTGAGGGAAGTGGAGGCAGGGACGAAGCCAACCTGGGAGGACATCGCACCGAGGAGCACCACCTACAAGTCGTACTGGGCCCAATGGGACACGTTGAAGACCAGAGAGGGCGTGCTATTCCGGGTATGGGAGTCACCCGATGGGAAGATGCAGAGAGAACAGTTGGTACTTCCCCGGAGTAAGGTCCCGGAAGTCTTGGAGGAAGTGCACGCCGGTACTTCGGGAGGACACCTGGGAGCGAACCGAACGATTGACAAACTACGGCAGCGCTACTACTGGCTGAGACTCCAAGCAGATGCTGAGAGATGGTGCCGTCAGTGTCACGTGTGCGCAGCGAGTCGTGGCCCCCAGGCTAGGAGCCGGGGTCGCATGCAGCAGTATAACGTCGGAGCGCCATTCGAACGGATCGCCGTTGACATTGCTGGACCGTTCCCAGTTTCCGACCGAGGCAACAAGTATCTAATGGTGGTCGTGGACTACTTCACCAAGTGGCCGGAGGTGTATGCCATCCCAAACCAAGAGGCAAAGACAATCACCGACTGCCTTGTGGAGCAAGTGTTCTGTCGATTTGGGGTGCCGTTAGAGCTACACAGGACCAGGGTACCAACTTTGAGTCCAACCTAATAAAGGAGGCACTAAAAGGCTTGGGGTGAACAAGACCCGCACCACGCCTCTACATCCCCAGTCGGATGGCATGGTCGAAAGATACATCAAGACCTTAGAGGAACACCTGAGGAAGGCCGTGGCCAGCCACCAGCGAGACTGGGACGTCAAGGTGCCACCATTCTTGCTGGCCTACCACTCGTCTAAATACGACACAGCTGGAATGACGCCAGCCAGCTTAATGTTTGGTCGAGAGTTACCCCTCCCTTGTGACCTGGCTTTTGGAAGCCCTCCGGAGGCGAAGCAGCCGGTGACCGAGTATGTAGAGAACCTGGTGGACCACCTCCACGACATGCACGAGACGGCTCGCCAGAACATCCAGAAGGCGAGCGACCGCATGAAGACCAGATATGACAGGCAAGCCAACAGCCAAGGGTTCCAGCGAGGTGACCTGGTCTGGTTGTACCGTCCTACGCGGACCAAGGGACACTGCCCGGAGCTTCAGCAGCTATGGCAAGGGCCGTACCGGGTGGTGAAGAGGATAAATGACGTGGTCTACCGCATCCAGAAGGTGCCCCGAGGAAAGATGTTGGATCGTCTAGCCCGCTACGATGGTGCTGTTCGGGACGACCATCTTTGAGGAGGGAGCAGTGTCACCCAATTATCGGGAATCCCGACCAACGACAGCTGAGAAGGGACCAGAGGCATCCAAGCCACACCCACCCATTAGTCTCAGTCACTAACTGAGGGGATGATTAGGGAAGTGTCACTTGTCGCTGTCCGCCTCTTCCCCCTTCCACTGCCATCTGGAACCTTCGCGGTGATTCACTGAAACCAGAGACTTCTAGAAAACAGTGATATTCCTATAAAAAGGGATGCAATGAATGAGGACAGTCAGTTCTTGGCGAGCAGCGAAGCATTGCCGTGCTAGTGTACGGACGAAAAGACTGTGTACGTGCATCGGAAGAGAACTGTAAGTTGGTGGAAATAAAGAACTTTTTTGAGTTTTGCAATCGGACTTTTAATTTCACGAACCCACAAAGTCACAATATGGAGCATGGAGTACTAGTTTGACTCAAAAGTTATATTAATTTTGTGCTTCATTGCATTCATAGTTCTTACTCATTATGAATAACCATCATAACCAATTCTCCTGCCAAGTGTGGTTGCAAAGCATAATATTACATGTAGAAGAGAATAATGCAGCAATAATTTAACATAAAATGAGCCATGTTTATGATGCACAATATGGGTGAGGGTGTTGTGTGTGAATGGGTAAATTTAAAGAACACTGAACTGATGTTGAAGATGGAAAAGAATACAAGTCTGTTGCTAATGATTAAAACCTTGTTCTATATGTTGATCAAGTGGTTTGAGAGAGACAGAGGTTTACCATCAGTGGGTTGTCTGTGGATTTTCCAGACATTTCAAGGTCGGCTCTGTTCACGATTATTGCAGAACACCTAGACTAGCAAACACTTTGTGCATGCATGTTCTCAAAATCTTTGTGAGGTCCACAAAGCATAACGCATGGCATAAATATTAAAAGCAGAAGCATTATTAACAGTGAAGTATTCTTCACTGGCATAAGCCTTATTGTTTCTCACATGTTACACTGATAATGAGTTTCTGAGATCCATTGTGACAGGGATGGAAACATGGAACCTTCAAGTTAATTCAGAATCCAAAAAACAATCCATACAATGGAAGCATAAACATGCCCTACAAAAACCCAAAAAGTTCACACAAAATGTCAGTAACAAAGACCTTGGCTACCGTTTTCTGGGATCTGAATGGTATATTGCTTGTAGAGTTTATGAGCCAGGGACTATGACTACTGCAAATGTGTAATGCCAGACATTATGTCGCCTGCAGAGAGGCATTTAAAGCAAAACAAGAGGTATGCTGCCATCTGGATTTTTTTTTTTTTTTTTTTTTTTTTGCATAGTGCAAAACCACATACTGCTGCAGTAACCAGGCAGGTTCAATCACCCACCATGCAGCACAAATCATCTTTCATCTTTTTCAGCAGCTGAAGAAAGTTTTGGGAGGACAGTGCTTTCACACCGATGGAAAACTTCCAAGATGCCCGGAGATCTATCTGCAGATGCTGGCAGCAACCTTTTATGAAGAGGGTACTGGAAAGCTCATCAATCAATATGACATCTTAATTTTCAGGGTGGCTATGGAAAAGTAAGTGTAATTGTGCTTCAACTCCTGGTAATAAAATATTTTTATTTACATTTGTCTTTCTGTTATGCTCAACTGGAGGTTGAGAAAACAATAGCCCTTGTATATTACATTGACTATACGTTATATGTGTTTGGAGGAATTTAGCAACAGTGACGTCAAAATTAATCTCAGAAACTATTTGTAATTGGTTTATTAATACTCATCACTTACTTGTAAGTGACAAGTAAGTGACGAGTATTAATAAACCAACTACAAATAGTTTCTGAGATTATATTGACTAGTTTTGCAAATCTGTTGTTTGAAGAATCAGCTAATTTGTATGTTTATTTTTGTTATTGCTACTGCCAATATCAGTAACATGTAAACATTAAATAACAGTGTTTAAAAATATATCACTTTAGCTTAGTGTATCCTTATTATGCCTAGCATGAAGTATGTAAATATACAATGAATATTGAGTCTATTGAGTCACAAGAAATGCTCAGAAGAATGTTGTTTGTAAGAATAGTCTATTGATGACTATTGATGAGTGAGTAGAAAAACTCATGAGAAAGTTACATAGGAATTATTTTGGACATAGGACTATAAATGCCTGATGCATATCATGAAATATTTTATCAATAGGATCAACAATTTCATTTATTGCTGTAATCATATTTATTTTCATCTTATGAGAAAGAATAAGATCTAACCGCCCAGTATTATTCTCATCTCAAATAAATAGATCTATTGAGTAAGCCCGTAACTATCCTAATGCAGAATATAGTGTAATGGATATTATTTGGATAAAATGAGTTGTAAAGTTGCATTTAAGTTTATCTTTTCCCTATGAATATATAAAAGTGTTTATGATAAAGCTAGACAGTATAATATTTTATGCTGTTACTTGAATTTGTGTGTTAATCTGAGATTCTTTTAAAAAACCTATCCCTAGACCTTCATTTTCAAGCACTTCAAGATGTGGCATGCTATTTATTTTGAAGACAATTAGTGTCTTGCTTCTTAAGAATTACACTTTCACATTTACTGATCTTAAATGGGAGCTTACCATATTATTTAAAGTTTAAGGCAATTTGTATGATATTCCTCTACATAACTTATCAGTAAATTTTAAACTGTCATAGTATTTTAATTTTGGCAAATTTTTAGTACAACAAATTGAAGCTTGCAATTACTATGTCCAATTAAAAATATATTTGAATTATATGCTTCACTAGTTCTTCATTTACTGCTTAGCAACACAATAGCCATACACTCTAAGTTATTATAAGTGATCACTATAAACAAACATGACATTTTTAATGTAAATGAAATTGTGAGTGGATTGGTGACACATCAGTTTCACTTTCTAAGAAGGGAATAAAATGTCTTTCAAATTTCTCAACAAACCTTATGAGGGCAATTCATGATAGGCGATAATTCAAACTGTGCACAGGTAAACTTAAGAATGTTAGAATCAGAACTGAAAATGTCATGCCAGAATATTGCCATGGTATAGCACAGTGGTAGAGCAGAAGATCCATGGTTCAAATCTCAGCTATGGCATTGAATTTTTTGGTTCTGATTCTAACCTTTTAAGCAAAATAGCTTAAACTGGTGGCATGCTTGTAGCCATGTGCATAATTTTAAGAATAAATCAAATGAACAATGTTCACAAGTGTATTCAGTTGTATAGATATAGTACCTAACTGAGAAGAGCTATGCCAAAGACGGCTAAATAATTATCTTCAAATACTGGAAGTTGTGATAGTACTGCTGAAATCAAATTAAAAGTGGGAACTGAGCTGATTAATAACACAAAAAATAACTCAAGTCATTGTCCACCTGATGAGGGAAACTAGCCCACAAAAATTATTCCATACAATTTAAAAAGCAAATACTGTTTTGTGTTATTGACTCCATTTCAATTTTTAATTTGAATCTGGATATTTAAGTTTTGGCAAGTCATTCCAGTATTTCATTAATCTGTATCTTAATAGAACATGTTTCTTCTGCTCTGAGGTACAATGTAGTCAAGTGACAATGCACCTCAAAAAACTTCAACATTTTTGCTTCAGTGTGAATCTTTAAAAAATTAAAAATAAATTGGTTTACTTTATTCTGCCCCAGGAAATTGACAGCAATACTTTACCAGTACAATGAAAAATTAAGATTGGTATCTGGACTTGAGAGTACAACAAAAACAGTTAGCTTTACTGTTTGGAGATACTAATGTGAGACTTTTTTTAAATAAATGTTAGTACCTATTCAAAATTATTCGAAGTTCTTAAAACAGAAAATATGTACTTTTATTCTAAGTGTAAATAATGTAAAACTTCATCCTATAAATGTTGGATCACTGAATTTAAAACACAAATGCATTACTGGTTACCTGAAGTGAACTAAATTGGCTGAACATTATGTGAACACTACTTATAGGAACTTATGAAAAAATGTATAACACTTTACAAAGAACTATTTCAATGGATATCACATACCTATAAGGTTTCTCTCCAGTATGTGCTCTCATATGCTCCAAGAAAGCATTACGTTGTTTCACTTGAGCTCCGCAGACTGGACATACATGATTGTTATATTCACCACGATGCCTCATTCGCACATGCACCCTTAAATTGTTGGCCCTATATGTTGTAAATCCACACTATAAACAAGAAATTTAAATATTGTGTTGAAAAAGATGTTAACAAAAGAGATAAATATACGTCAATATTATTATCATCAACATCATCATCATTATTATTATTACTATTATTACTATTATTACTACTATTACTACCATTACTACTACTACTATTATTATTATTATTATTATTATTATTATTATTATTATTATTATTATTATTATTATTATTATTATTATTATTATTATTATTATTATTATTATTATTATTATTATTATCATTATTACCATTCCTGGACTTTTAAAGTATAAGAAACTGTCTCTGTGGTCAAGTGGGACCACATTTTGGCTTTTAAGCTGAGAGCTTCTGGGTTTTATCCCTGAATGGGTAGAGAATTTTTAAACTAGAATAATTTCCTATCCTCCCCAAGGTCTGGAAATGTGAACCTGTGGTCTTCAACAGCAAAAATTAAACATACCAGAGTTAAGAAAACCTACTGTTTAATACATAATAACCCAATTAGTAGTTTCTGAAATTCAAGTTTCCATAGAATTTTATGAGAGCTAAAAAGCCTGTGGTATTTCCAAGTACTATATATGTCATAATAATAATAATAATAATAATAATAATAATAATAATAATAATAATAATAATAATAATAATAATAATAATAATAATAATAATAATAATAATAATAATAATAATAATAATAATAATAATAATAATAATAATAATAATAATAATAATAATAATAATAATAATAATAATAATAATAATAATAATGATAATAATAATAATGATGATAATAATGATGATAATAATAATGATGATAATAATCATGATGATAATAATGATGATGATAATAATAATGATGTGATAATAATGATAATGATGATGATAATAATAATAATGATGATAATGATAATAATAATAAATAATAATAATGATAATAAAATAATATTAAATAATAATAATAATAATAATAATAATAATAATAATAATAATAATAATAATAATAATAATAATAATAATAATAATAATAATAACAACAACAATAATAATAATAACAATAACAATAATAACAACAATAACAATAATAACAACAACAATAACAATAATAACAACAACAATAACAACAACAATAACAATAACAATAACAATAACAATAACAATAATAATAATAATAATAATAATAATAATAATAATAATAATAATAATAATAATAATAATAATAATAATAATAATAATAATAATAATAATAATAATAATAATAATAATAATAATAGCAGCAGTAGTAGCAGCAGCAGCAATCCCTAGAAATCTTAATTGGCAACCACATATAATGTACATAACAAGAAAGATAAATAAGGGTTTATACATTATGAAACAGATTAAGGATAACATGGATAATAAAACGCTGAAGCAGGTATACTATGCTTTCATTTATTCGTATATAAAATACGGCATAACACTATGGGGGAACACTACAGCTAAGGAAGTACTAAAAATATTCAAATTACAAAACAGGGCAATTAGAATAATTGGGAAAATAGAAAAAAGACACAGTTGTAGGGACTGGTTCAAAAAATACAAAATCTTAACAGTTCCGTGTATCTACATTTATGAAAGCATCAAGCATGTTCTACTAAATGGAAAAATTGCTAAAAACAATCACATGCATAGCTATAATGTTAGAAATAAACACGATTATTACAGAACTGCACTCAAGGGAATATTAAATAATCGTTCAATAAAAAGTATAGGAAAAGAACATTATAATGCTTTACCCAAGGAAATAAAAGACTTGAAACAAAGAGAGATACAAATAAAAACCATTAAGAACTATTTACTAGAAAATGCTTTCTACAATACTGAAGAATTTAAGTACAACACTAAATGTAAACAAAATGTGTAAATGAGTGTAGATGTTAAATTAATTGGGAGTCGATTAATGACACTAAACAACACTTACTTTTAAATTTTCCCAGAACTAGTTTCAGAGGCCTTCCCTCTATCTTCAGCCGGACATCGACTGGTTCTCATTGGTGTAACTGGCAATATTTTGTCATCGGTCTCCTCTGGTGGCGGTTCGAGGAACTTGCTGAACAAATCTTTCTGGGGGATGTCGAAATTGAATACTTTGTTCCTATTTTTTGAGTGTAGATGTGTTTTACAGGTATGTGAAATTTGAGAGAAACAGATTTGTAAATAAACTTTGTAATTAAACCTTGTAATTCAATTATGTATGTGATGTATCCTTGTAATTAAACCTTGTAATTAAATTTTGTAATTAAATTATGTATGTGACGTATCCTATGTACTTTTAACACAAGGATGAAATAAAATGACATGAAATGAAATGAAATCCTATTATGAGTTAAATGCTCATTTGATTGCTACAAACTAACACGAAATTAGTATTAGTAGTCTATTTGTAAGTGGTCTATTTTATGTTGCCTTTTTTTTTTATAGTAATAATTAGATATGTGTTAAGAATAACATTTCTAAAGAAAATATGCTGTCTTTTTTTTTTTTTTTTTTTGATAAAGCAAGTTTATTTTCAATGTTTTAAAGATTCATGCACATAATCTATCTCTCTAGAATACAAATGTAAAAGTTACAAAAAGTGAAGCAAATTTGTTTTATAAAATACTATACAAGTCAAATTTACACCCAGTTTCACTAACTTTTGTTGCAACAGAAAATGTTTCAAAGACATGTATCTTCAGCTACAATCAACTGACAGAAATATTGTCTCCTGATTTAATCTTGGATTTGCTTTGCTAGACTACTATGAACCAAAGAAAATACACTCTACAAGTTGTCTTAATTTCAGCAATCTGCTTCATCTGATTTAGTTTTTCTTTAATGTGGTAAAGAATTTCAACTGGTCTTGAATACCCAATGGTTTTTAAATAGCCCATAAATAAATGTCCAATGGACTGAGAACAGAGGATTGGCACATCAGAATGCTAGCCTGCCTTGGTAGCGTAGATAGTAGCGTGTGTACCTCACGTTCAAGAGGTCCCGAGTTCGAATCTCGGTCAGGGTGAGTTACCTGGACTCATTTGAGCATCATTTCATCCAATTCATTCACCATCCGATATGACTTAATGTTGGAGGACGTAAATTACAAACAAACAAACAAAAAATCAGAATGCTAGTCCTCAAGACCTAACTTTTTATTTGGGAAATGCACATACAAAAGCTATTCTAGACTGGCAGAAAAATGAGATGGTACACTATTATTCATTAACTGGATGTTATAAACAAATTCAAGTAAAACTTCTATCCAGCAAAATACTTAAATGCTCCATTAAAAATTCACTGAAAGATGTTTCTCTCAATGTTTCCCAAAAAATAAAAGATTAAATTAATTTGTCTCCATTTATTCTAGCCTCTATGTAAATGTTAAGCTAGTATTGATGTGCTATTCCGAAACTTCACAAGGATTTTCCAGATTCTGTAATCTGCATTTGGTAAACTTTTCATCGTCAGTGAACATGGCAGACAGAAACTTCTGCTCCTTAACAACCTCTGTAATTAAATTATAGATGAGTCATATTTTAATCAAGTACACAAATTTTCACTGGATGCACAATCAGTTTCAATAACAGCCTGTACTATCTGAAGATGTTACAGATAAAGAAAATGCCCTTGTACGATTTTTCACGATGCCGTACATCTCAAATATTCAGCTTCTGCTACACATTTATTACTAAGAATGCAAGTCTATGTTCTTATTATCTCAACACTCTTCCTATGGCCAATGACATTCAGAGAAACTTCATTGCTCCAAGCATTGGCTGTACGCAGCAGGAGGTGTTTGTTATCTGATAAGAATAGGACAAGAGGACCTCCACCATTCACCATGGTTTATGAACTACATTGAAATCTTGGCAATACATTATACAAGCTAGTAAGGCTGTGAAGGCTTGGATCAAGCTGACTTAAACTGCCACAATGGGGTAGGGATTAGAACTCAGAACGCTTAGCACAGAGCCACAGATAAGGCTACTAAACTAGCCGAATGTTTCCATATAAATCTATGTTTTAATTATGCTTCCACATAAGGTGTTTTTATACCAAATGGTTTTCTCAAAAGAGCATATTTCTACAAGACATTTAGGTATCCTTTAAAAGGTGTTCCTAATTGGTAAAGGTCTATTATGAAACTGTTCATCAAAGGTTTCATTTTGCTTGAATTGAAATTAACAAATTCATGCACAGTGTAATTGGCAAGTACTAATGTAGAATACATTTTGACAACAAACAGTAAAATCATTACTCCAATAAACAATTTCCACTACAATGTATGTAACTTTTAAAACTGATGTTTAATATCAAATTTAATCATTATCACTGTACAGTTGAAGCTTGCTTATACGTTATTCACATTTTTTGCACAATTTTTAGGAACCAGTTGTTCTCCATTAAAATTTTTGCTCAATTACACGTTTTCTCGGTAATGCGCCACTTTTTCTGATCTCCATATACAAAATGTACTCATTTCTAAGTTTTTGAAAAAAGGTAAGGTGATATGCTTGCTGTGGATAACCTTGGAACTGCCTAGTTTGTGGTTTTCGTTGTTGCTTATCATTTCATTGTTGTCATATCATTCCAACAATCTATTAACCTTGGTTCCAACAGTCACTTCTCTGCTTTAAGTTGAGTATTGCCAGTGTGCTGTTTTCATTGTCATTTATCCTTTCATTGTTGATGGTATGCTTGCTGTAAATAGCTTTGGAACTGCCTGGTTTGCAATTTTCATTGTCGCTTATCGTTTCATTGTCGTCATATTGTTTCTGTATTAACCTTGGTTCCAACAGTCACTTCTCTGCTTTAAATCGTGTACTGCTAGTGTGCTGATTTCATTGTGATTTATCCTTTCATTGTCCTGTCGTTCCCACAGTTGCTTATCTTCGAGTTACAAACAGGAGAAGAAACATGTGTAAATATTCACCAACAAGGAAAAAAAAACAAGAAAATCCTTAATTCTTGGTGAAAAATTAAAAATTCTGGATGAGGTTAAAAACAGTCCTAAAGAAACGAAGAAGAATATTGCTGAGCATTTCGACCTACCTTACTCGACACTCACAACCATAAAAAATGAAGAGGATATATGGAACATATCAAAGCCTGGATGCAGCTATCAAAATGTAAAGAGAATTCAAACAGGGCATTTTGCTGATTTAGAAAAACGTATGAGAAAAACCTTCCCATTGATGGAAAAATGTTACAAGAGAAGGCACTAGATTTTGTGAAGCAGCTTAACATGACAGATGACTTCAGAGCTTCTGTTGGCTGGCTCCAAAAGTTTAAGAAAAGATATGACATAAGTGGCCGGAGAATTTGTGGAGAGGCCATAGAGCTTCTGTTGGCTGGCTCCAAAAGTTTAAGAAAAGATATGACAAAAGTGGCCGGGGAATTTGTGGAGAGGCCAATAGTGTCGATGAGGATGTTGTGCATCGCTGGAAAGTTGAAGTTTATAAAATTGTAGAAAATTTTGCCATCGTATTTAAGAGGTTTGATGCGTGCAGATGTTGTGTCGCATCCCGGCGCGTCGTCCTGTAAATCCTTCAACCTCCTGCCAACAATGTCCTCCACCATGGCGTTGAGGGACTTTGTGTTGCTGTCGGCCTTTCCCTCCAGGTTGTTTACGTGGTTTGCAAGGTCTTCGACGTCTTTCACCATGGCGTTCAGGGACTTGGCGTTATTGTCGGCCTTTTCCTCTAAATCGTTAAGGCGCTCGTCCACTTGACCCATCCGCTTGCCTAGCTTCGCGACGTCATCCCTTACGCCGGTAAACTGCTCTTAAAACTTTGCAGCGAGGGCCTCGTTTGCCGCTTTCAGTTCCGTGGCCAGATTGTTATTTGCCGCTTCTGTTTTCGCAACGAGGTTGTCATTTGCTGCTTTCATTTCCGAGGTCAGTTCGGCCTTCATTTCCATCATCTTCTCCAAAATCTTTTCCAATGCAGCCTCCATGTCGCACTCCTGACACCAATTGTGCCTGTGTGGGTTCGTGAAATCAAAAGTCCAGGCTACAAACACAAAAAATTGCACTTTTTTCCGTAGAAATACGCTTCGTACACATACACAATACAACACACAAGGTCAAAAAACACAGCTGTTTACCCGCACGCGTTCAATTACTGACTAACTCATCTTTGGCGGGCCGGTTGCCTTTTTATAGTTTACTAACATTCCAGAAATTTCTCAAACAATCGAGAGCCGGCTAGAACAAAGGCGAACTCTAGAGAAATCCGTCTCTTTTCCCCCCGCCGTTTCGGCGAGCTTTTATCTACACACAGCACTGCCGTCTCTTTGATCTCGTTGCCCGCGCCGCCTCAATCAACAATGGCCTGGCGACATAACAATTCACAATATGCTAGTTTTTGAGCCTTCTATCCAACTTCTTATTTTTCACATGTTAATACTCAATATATTGCATAAATATATAGAAATTTTGTGTTGAATGGAAATTTTATAAACAATAAATTAACTGAACAATGTTTTGTTATACACATGAATTGCATTCTCCAGTTTTTATTCTTAAAAATTTCATAAATGTCTTGTCATACCTCTATGTTTCACAGAAAACACTCTTAAATTATTATTACCAATGAACGCAAACTGATAAGACATTCATTAAATGGCACCTCATTCTTTATCAAGAATGATAAAAATGAAATCATATGAAGACATAGGATCTGATCATAGAGCAGTTATTGCATCCATAATACTTCATGACAAACAAAATATTAGCAGGCCAAAGTTGAAATACTCTTGGAATTTTAGAAAAGCAAATTGGACAAAATTTACTGAGGAAACTGAACAAAATCTTTACTCCACTCAACATGAAAACAATAACAAATATAATTCTTGAAGCAGGAAAAACTAATAATTACAAATCCTTTTGGAATACAGAACTATCAAAGTTAAAAGAAGAAAGGGACATAGCAAGGAAAAAGGCAGAATTGTCCAATAACCTAACAGATACACAGGAATGGGGAAGAAAGGCAGAAAAATGTAAAAAAGAAATTCATATTGCAAAAAAAAAAAAAAGGAAAAAAAAAGCTTTCGGTGAATTTATTGAAAAAGCTGATTATAGAAAAGATGCAAAAAAAGTATACAGATATATAAGTGAAATTAATTGTCAGAAAGAAACAAGGAAAGAACCACTCAAACTAAATAGGATCAAAGGGAAGAAAGGTACTACTAAAATTCTTTAATATATCATGAACCTCTACTATACTTACAGAGCGGCAAAAAGCAATAATTATTCCTAATTCTAAAACAAGACAAAGCACCCAACAAAATAAATAATTACAGACCAATTTCCTTAACAAGTGTCATTGCAAAAACAGCAGAACGTATGATTTCAGCAAGGCTAAATTGGTTATTAGAACCAGGAATCTATGAGATCAAATGTGAAACTTGCCCTAAAATTTATATAGGAAAAACAAAAAGAAATATTAACATCAGAACTAAAGAACATATGAGAAACATTAAAAATGGTGAAACAGAAAAATCAGCAGTGGCTTTTCATTTTTTAAATACTAGACATGACATCAATTTGGAAACATCTCTAATAAAATACGTTAATCACCCCATAGACCTTTCCGTATGGGAAAAAATCTTCATTAACAAAAATCGTCATAGAGTCATGAATTTTGAAACTCCATCACCGGACATCTTTGACAAGTACATCACGCCATCTATTGACAATACGGAGAAAGAAGAAACCACTACAACTTGCACTAGTCGAGTATCAGCTGAGGATAGGAGCAAGAGCTCTTGAAACATGTCCTGTGAATAAACAGTGTGAGTGAAGCAATGTGTCAATATATTCTCGATTCAATTTTGTATTAATTTGTGCTTCACTGTCCCTACGCTTCTTTCAAGTTTATACTTTGAGTGATTAGGCCTACAAGTCTGAGAAGCATTCAAATCTCGATAGTGTTATTTTCATACTGTCAACCAAGATGGAGGACCAACGAACCAACTTGTTTTCATCGTTCAATACTGTATCTGAAGGTATGAAAAAAGACATCAAACTTTTTCTAAAGCTGAATCAAAAGAAAAGAAATACTTTTGCGGACATACGTTTTCTAAAAAAATGTTTGAAATTCAATATAAAACCCATTTTCGTCAGAAAAATTGTTAAACACAGGAATAATAGCAAACTACAAAAAGCAGCAGAAAAACGTGTAATTAAAATGGAAATAAACCACCACTACAATTCGTTACAATCCACAGAATTAAAAATATACGAACTACACTTAAAAATTTCGAAATGTATGAACCCGGCCATGTGGTCTAACTTAGAAAATAATATGCTGTCAATTCTTAATTTAAAAATGCGTAAGAAAACAGCCATTTTGAAACAAAAATTCATGAATCTTCAAAAGAAGCAAGAACCAAATCCACATGAAAAGCAAGATTTATTACTCTCATGTCAAAAACCTAACAATGTAACGAATCTATCCACATGCAACTTCACGGAGAAAGAAATAGATTTTCTAAACAAAGGCCTAAAAACATGTGTAGATTACACAAAAAACATTGAAAACTATATTGCGGACATTGAAATAGCGATATATAATTTGCCCGATAACAAAAAATCTACGATCAGAACACAGTGCTTAGAAACTCTAGATCATATTCAAAATGCAATTTCAAAAGATATTCATATAAAAAATTAATCAAAAATTTAAATGAAAAACCGGTAGTCTACACAAAAGCAGACAAGGGTAACAAAATAGTAAGTAATATTGGACGAAGAAGACTATCGCAAAAAAATGGACAACCTTTTAAACGGAAAAGAATTTCATATTTAAGTTTGAATTTATGAGTCACTATGTTTACACTCAGTCTTCACTTACTTGTTGTATAATTGAAACGTTTTCAAGATCATTCGATCTCATCATCAGCTGTTTGGTGACTAGATGAACCTTCCTCTTCTTCCACTACTACGGAGCACCGATCACTCTGCCATCTGGTGTTAGGGGCACTAAGTTTTAATACTTCATTTAATGCCGGGATTTCAAAATTTATAACTTTATCACGGTTTTTGTTTATGAAATTTTTTTCCCAAATATCCAATTCTATGGGTGTACTTAAAGATTTTAACAGTTTAATGTTGTGGCCAATGTGGTTTTCTGTCCAAAAATGGTGTGAAACTGCAGATTTTTCTGTTTGTTTCAACTTAATGTTCCTCTGGTGTTCTTTTTGCCTGGTTAACATGTTTCTCTTAGTTTTTCCTATGTAGCTTTTTTCACAGGTTTCACAATTAATCTGATAAATTCCTGATTTCAAATTGTTGGGAATTGTATTTTTCAGTGGTTTATTTAGCAGGTTCCTCAGAGTGAATTTGTTTTGGGGTGCTAGTTTTAAGTTTAGTCTTTTGAAGATTCGTTCAAATTTTCTAAAAGCCCATGGATGGTAGGTGAATTTTCTATATTGCCAATTTGTGTTATTAAGTGGTGTGAGAGTGGTATTTTTTGATCTTATCTTCAGTTTTTCTTTCCTCTTCATCATATTCCTTATGATGGCTGGGTTGAATCCATTTAATACCGCTATGTCTTTTATGTGTTGTTGTTCTTTCAAAAATTCATCCTTACTCAGTGGGACGTTGTATAGCCGGTGAATTAGACTTCTAAAGGCAGCTAGTTGATGTGAAACTGGGTTGTATTCATTTTTCTTTATGTAATTATCTATGTGTGTGGGCTTCCTGTATATTCCAAAATCTACACCATGATGATTTCTAGTTATCTTGAGGTCCAGAAAGGGTAGGGTGTTGTCTCTTTCTACTTCCATAGTAAATTGGATGTGATTATCTTGCAGGTTTAGTAATTTTAGAGAATCTTCTCTAAGTTTTTCTGGAATGATAGCAAAAATATCATCAACATATCTCTGCCAAAATTTATAAATCTGTGGGAAGGCCTTTACTATGTGTGTTTCAAAATAGCTCATGTATAGGTCTGCTAAAATAGGCGAAAGTGGGCTCCCCATTGCTAAACCTTTTGAAACACACATAGTAAAGGCCTTCCCACAGATTTATAAATTTTGGCAGAGATATGTTGATGATATTTTTGCTATCATTCCAGAAAAACTTAGAGAAGATTCTCTAAAATTACTAAACCTGCAAGATAATCACATCCAATTTACTATGGAAGTAGAAAGAGACAACACCCTACCCTTTCTGGACCTCAAGATAACTAGAAATCATCATGGTGTAGATTTTGGAATATACAGGAAGCCCACACACATAGATAATTACATAAAGAAAAATGAATACAACCCAGTTTCACATCAACTAGCTGCCTTTAGAAGTCTAATTCACCGGCTATACAACGTCCCACTGAGTAAGGATGAATTTTTGAAAGAACAACACATAAAAGACATAGCGGTATTAAATGGATTCAACCCAGCCATCATAAGGAATATGATGAAGAGGAAAGAAAAACTGAAGATAAGATCAAAAAATACCACTCTCACACCACTTAATAACACAAATTGGCAATATAGAAAATTCACCTACCATCCATGGGCTTTTAGAAAATTTGAACGAATCTTCAAAAGACTAAACTTAAAACTAGCACCCCAAAACAAATTCACTCTGAGGAACCTGCTAAATAAACCACTGAAAAATACAATTCCCAACAATTTGAAATCAGGAATTTATCAGATTAATTGTGAAACCTGTGAAAAAAGCTACATAGGAAAAACTAAGAGAAACATGTTAACCAGGCAAAAAGAACACCAGAGGAACATTAAGTTGAAACAAACAGAAAAATCTGCAGTTTCACACCATTTTTGGACAGAAAACCACAACATTGGCCACAACATTAAACTGTTAAAATCTTTAAGTACACCCATAGAATTGGATATTTGGGAAAAAAATTTCATAAACAAAAACCGTGATAAAGTTATAAATTTTGAAATCCCGGCATTAAATGAAGTATTAAAACTTAGTGCCCCTAACACCAGATGGCAGAGTGATCGGTGCTCCGTAGTAGTGGAAGAAGAGGAAGGTTCATCTAGTCACCAAACAGCTGATGATGAGATCGAATGATCTTGAAAACGTTTCAATTATACAACAAGTAAGTGAAGACTGAGTGTAAACATAGTGACTCATAAATTCAAACTTAAATATGAAGAATACTTCACTGTTAATAATGCTTCTGCTTTTAATATTTATGGAGAAGAATTTGTTAAACTAGAAAACAATCCATTAAAGAAAGCATGCAAATCTGTGGAATTAGCAATTAAAAACAGTAAAATCATGACTAAAAGAGATAAATTGAACAATAAAATAGACAGTCCAAAAACACCATACATATATGGTTTACCCAAAATACATAAACCTGAAATTACCCTCAGACCAATAATTAATAACATTGATGCACCCACTTACCAACTATCAAAATGGCTGGTTCAAATCTTCAGATCCTTCACAAAATTTGAAAATTTAAGTATCAAAAACTCGTTTGAATTGTTAAATCTCCTGAAGGACACAAAGATCAACTCTACAGATGCTTTAGTTTCCTTTGACGTCATTTCTTTATATCCAAGTATACCTACCAATGAGCTTATTCCACTTCTCAAAAAATGGCTGGAATCAATACAAATAACATCTGAAGAAATAGAAGAACTTTCACAACTTACAGAAATTTGTATCAATCAAAATTTTTTCAGCTTTAATGGACAGATCTATAAACAAAAAACGGGCCTAGCTATGGGCAACCCATTGTCTCCCTTCTTGGCAGATTTATTCATGAGTGCTTTTGAAACACATATCACAAAAGCTTTTCCAAATTATTTCCAAGTGTGGTATCGCTATGTTGACGACATTTTTGCAATAGTACCTAAAAAACTGATACAAGATGATCTTAAACTTTTGAATATACAAAATCCAGCTATAAAATTTACATTGGAAACAGAAGAGGATGGTGTGCTCCCCTTTTTGGACATCAAGATAAAAAAAATGAACAACTCACCTTTGGTATTTATAGGAAACCGACACACACAGATAATTACATCAAGAACAACAGTTTCAACCCAAAACAACACCAACATGCCATTTTCAACAGTTTAATCTTTTGGATGATCAACTTTCCACTAAACAGAGAAGATTATCAAGAAGAATACCTACACATAAAAAAAGTAGCTATATCCAACGGTTTCAACCCAAATTTAGTAGACAAAACAGTTAACAGACTCAACAAAGCTAAGAAAATAAAAGAAACCACCACCCTAGAACCTACAGGAGAGAAAAAGAAAAAACTTTTTAAAAAATTCACCTTCCACCCATCAGCCTATAACAAATACCAAAAAATCTTCTCAAAACACAACATAACTCTTGCACCTCAAAATAGGTTTAATATGAGAAATTTGTTAAAAGGCCCTCCCAGAAATTCAATCACTACCAAAGAAAAACCAGGAATCTATGAGATCAAATGTGAAACTTGCCCTAAAATTTATATAGGAAAAACAAAAAGAAATATTAACATCAGAACTAAAGAACATATGAGAAACATTAAAAATGGTGAAACAGAAAAATCAGCAGTGGCTTTTCATTTTTTGAATACTAGACATGACATCAATTTGGGAACATCTCTAATAAAATACGTTAATCACCCCATAGACCTTTCCGTATGGGAAAAAATCTTCAGTAACAAAAATCGTCATAGAGTCATGAATTTTGAAACTCCACTACCGGACATCTTTGACAAGTACATCACGCCATCTATTGACAATACGGAGAAAGAAGAAACCACTACAACTTGCACTAGTCGAGTATCAGCTGAGGATAGGAGCAAGAGCTCTTGAAACATGTCCTGTGAATAAGTAATAACTTATTAACAACTGCTAAACAGGATTCAGACAACACGTATCTACTAAAGAAAATACAATTCAACTATCCCAAGATGTCAAAGAATCTTTCAACAAAAATCAAGATACGCTGTCAGTTTTCATTGACGATACGATTCAGTATGGAGGCACAAACTTCTTGAGAAACTTTCAAAACTAGGCATTCAAGATAACATGTTAAATTGGATCACTCAGTTTCTCTCTCAACGTTTCTGTGCTACAAAATACAATGACAGTACATCCAAATTCCGACAAATAAAAATGTGCCTACCACAAGGTGCAGTACTGAGTACAACCTTGTTCAACATCTACATCAATGATCTTCCCGTGGCTGTATCAAACACACAAATAAAGACAGCACTTTTTGCAGATGACATGATCATGTGGACATCTTCCCCACAAATAGAGAAATCCAAAACTTCAGTGGAAAAGGCTCTGATACGATTGGAAAAGTGGAATGACAACAATTTGATGAAAATAAATACTGACAAAACAACATTCCAAATATTTAGCTTAAAAAAGAAAATACCTAAACTAAATCTGCAGTTCAAGAAAACAAACCTGAAACAAACATATGAAACAAAACATTTAGGAAAATTTTTGATTCAAAATTATCTTGGAGACATCATATTGAAGCAGTAGTTAACAAATCAACAAAAAAATTTTCAATTTTGAAAAGATTAGCTGGAGTCAAGTGGGGCAGTAATCGGGAGACACTGAACACCACATACAAAACATTCATCAAGCCAATACTTCTTTATAATGCAGAGGTAATAATTACAGCAAACAGTTCTAACATAAATCATCTAGAAGTATGCCAAAATCAGGCCCTGCGACTAATAACTGGTGCAGCAAAATCAACTCCAATAATGGCAATGCAAGCCTTAACTCGGAACTATCCAATACATCTAACTTTAGAGGAGCAGGCACTAATACAACATGAAAAAATGTTGCGGTTAAAAACAACAAAATGGGAGAAAAGATTACTACAACCAATCAAGATGAAAACACAAACAAGTTTCCTACACAAAGTTACGGAATTAAAAACAGATCTGAATCTTCCTTTCTTGGAAGTGTTGAAAACAGTGTTATGATAAATTAACTTTAAAGAGAGTCGATTAATAAAGTTAAAGATCTGAATCTTCCTAATTCTAAAGAAAACATTTTAGTCAAAGAAAACCCTATAACTTTTGAACCAATTAATATTCAATTAGATTTAGAACAAATAGTTACAATATCTGAAACTTCCAAACCTGTACTAAAAGCACTAGCATTAGAAACTGTGAACAATAGATACCCACCTGAAGAATGGTTACATATCTACACAGATGGATCTAACTTGGACAATAACTCAGGAGCAGGAATTAAGTGTGCACTGTTCTCATTCTATCAACCAGCAGGATAACACACAACAAATTTTGATGCAGAAGTAACAGCTATTCATATTTCACTCCAACACCTTCTATACAGAATAGATCAATTCAAAAATGCTGTCATACTTTCTGATTCTAAAGCAGCATTATGTGCAATAAGTTCATATAAAATGAGGTCAATCCAAATTAAAGAATGTCACAAAATGGTCCAACAACTTCAAAAACTACAGAAAATAATTATATTACAGTGGATACCTGCACATTGTGGAAATGCTGGAAATGAATCAGCTGATTTTCTTGCCAAAAAAGGTGCAAATTTAATTCAGAACAAAAGTAAAAACTTACCCTTTACACCCATAAAAATATTGATCAAAAGCAAATATAAAAACAAATAAAACCAATCAATATCTAACAAAGCCAAAGATAAAAAATGGAACATTTTAATTAAAAATCCAGAAATTATTCCAGAAATCCCACGTAAAACTGCAGTAGCAAATTTTAGATTACTTACGGAACATGATTATTAGGCCAAACACTTACACAGAATAGGAATTTATATAAGTCCAAATTGTCCTCTGTGCAACAAAGAAGAGGAAATGACTGAAGAACATCTTTTAACCTGTGAAGCCCTACCTGCCAGACCTACTACACAGAAATATTGGACAGCAAGAGAGCTAATGGCTTCATTGCCAAAGCCTAGCATTTGAAAACAACATCATCTTTATCAAGAGAGATTTCATGGTATGATAGTTTAAAGGGAAAGAAAATGAGAAAAGGTTTTGGTTAATACTTACACATTTTTCAAATACCCACCTCAAAACACACATGTTTGAATGGCCGTTCATGTATGCTGCGAACATGTTCTCGAAGAGTAGAATCCTTGGCAAAGGCCTTTCCACAATACTGACAGACCTGATTGCGCTCTCCTGTGTGAATAGTCATGTGACGTATTTTGTCCACTTTTGTATATGCTCTATACTCACAGAAGTCACATGGGTAATCCCTTTGTCCTCTATGACGTTTCATATGAACATCTGTAATATATATGAACTATGAGAGCAGATAGAAAAATATCTGCCTTAGGAGTAAATGATATACATATATATATAGAGGTTATCTACTCTGATAGCTTGTTCAAACATTTTATAGATAACCTCTTCGGTTTTAGTATAAGTAGTCAAAGAAAGGAAATATGGTACTTACTAAGGCCTGATGAATGAGGAAAACTCTTTCCACAGTCAGGACAGACATATGGCTTGATGCCAGTGTGACGACGAGAGTGCACTTCTAGCAGAGTCTTGCTATTAGTCACAAAGTTACATTCATTGCAGTTCAGACTTCCTACACGAGTCACCTTCCGTTTCTTCCATGATACTGATTAAAAAAATGAGAAGATAATTAAGATACTTTTATAAAAATGTTCTGTGTTTAACCAAATCAGCAAAGCATAGTACTACTATAGATGTTTTATTTTTTGATAGCAGATTTGGTAATACACCGTGGACTCTAAACAATCTCTTTATTACAATGTATTACATTACTATGCAAGGTACAGGACAGTTGCTCAACACCTGTGCTATGAATCTTTTAGCAGGAGTCAATTAAACAGTTTATGCTTGAATTACAACATTCTTCATTAAGTATGTGTGTCGTGTAGTGAAAACAAACACTGCACTTCATTCAAGAATGGTTATGAATGCCTCTGCTACCCAGATATTTGTTTCATGGAGGATATCATATGTAAATATAGGGAACATAATTATAAAGAGACTGGAAAAAGAATATTTTCTTATTTACAGTGGTTTCTGAGTACAGTGAAATCTCACTAACCCATTTGCATCATTTGACGACCAGGGCTTGTCATGTGCCATTTTGGCATTTGAATCATGTGACGAGTTCAGCTCGCATGCTGCAATGCTTCATAAAATTCCAGGTAGTTTATGTGCCTTCTCATACCTCTAGAGTGATTCACTGATATGCAATGTTTGTAATTTTACTCATAACGTCAGCAGCTGCATTTAAACTAAGCAAAAACAATTTTATCTTAATGTTATTTCCCTCACCTCAGTAGCAATCATGGCCGCAAGGAAAGTTCGCACAGATGACGAGGATGGTTTAAGAAAATTGATACAAAATGTATTAAACAGTAACAGTGAATGTGGCGATTTTTCAGAATATGAAACAGAATCTGAAGAAGTTTCTAGCGACAGTGAAAATGAATTTAGTGAAGAAAGCAACAAGGAAAGTAACAATGAAAGCAGTGATGATGCGCCAGGACCTTTGAAACGTGTTCGCATTACGACGCAGAAGAATCAGTGTGACTGGATTTGGACTAAAACTGACAATAACCCCATTCTCTACCTGTTTAGGCAAATAGTGGTGTTTGTAAAGCCTTACTGGACAAGTATGCGCCAGAGATGCCTTCACCACTTTCAATCTTTTTTCAATAACTTTCAATCAATTTTTCTACCTTCTTGATATATGTATTTACAACTCCTTCACTGTGTATTATGAGATGACGGGAAAGAAAAAGACAAGTTATGCAGACTTCCGAACAACAATTGTGCAATAGCTACTGGAATCCATGCACCTGCCAGAGTATTAAGGTCAACCTTCCCTCACAACCCCTTTGAGACTACAGGCAAAATCATGGGCTCACTTCCCTATGCACATTCCCTCAATTGAAAAGAAGAGAAAAAAGACCAGAAGGTGTGTCGTGTGCTACAGCAGGGGTAAACGAAGTGAAAGTGTGTGGCAGTGTAAAACGTGTGATATTGCTCTTCATTTAGAGGACTGTTTTGAGATTTATCACACACAGCAGCAATATTAAAACAACACTATTTGTATCGAGGTTTAACTGTATTGGAACACCACAGTGAAGCGAAAAATTATTAAATTTTAGATGAGTCGTATTTTTTACACATCTGCTTCACTTTCGTACCTATTTTGAGGACATGTTTCGCAAATCATCGTTTGCATCTACAGCTCTTATGCGACTGAAGCTTGATCCAGCGGTGTGTGTAATTCTGGGGTTGCTGCTGCCATCTGTTGATTTAGTGATGAACTTAAATGTGGGATTCTCTTCTGGCGGGATTTCAAAGTTCATTAGTTGGTTTTTATGTTTTTCTATGTATATCCTCTCCCATATGACGAGTTCACTATGTTTTTGTACGTATTTTAGTAATTCTGTGCTATCTTCAATTTCATGATTTTCAGACCAGAAATGAGCTGCTATTGCAGACTTATCAATATTTTTGTATCTTAAGTGCCTGAAGTGTTCTTTCTTTCTAGTGCCTATGTTTCTTTTTGTCCTCCCTATGTAAATTTTTTCACAGTCTTTACACTTAATCTTGTAAATGCCTGACTTTTCCTCTGGTTTTATCTTATCAGTATTATTACTGTGAAGTAGGTTTTTAATGTTGTAATTGTTTTTTGGTGCCAATGTTATATTGTATTTCTTGAATATTTTTTGGAACTTTTTTGTGGCCCAGGGGTGGTAAGTAAATTTAGCAAATCTAATTTCTTGTTTTATTGGTGTGAGAGCTGTGATCTGTTTTAATCTCTTTTGAAGTTTGAATAATTTTAGTTTTTTATCTCCAAGGTTTTTTTCATATCCATTTTTAATTGCAGTTTTTAAGATTTGATGGTATTCGTTTTGATATTCTTGCTGGCTGAGAGGTAGATTTACTAATCTGTGTGTGAGACTGTTGATGGTTGCATGTTTGTGTGGAATTGGGTTGAAACTATTTGCTTTGATGTAATTATCTGTGTGTGTTGCTTTTCTATGGATGCCAAATTCTAGTTTTTCATTGCTTTTTTTGATTTTAAGGTCTAAAAAAGGTAGGGTACAGTCCTCTTCAGTTTCCACTGTGAATTGTATGCTGGGTTCTTGCAGGTTGAGTAGTTTCAAAGCATCATCTATTTGTTTGTAGGGCACTATTGCAAAGATGTCGTCTACGTATCTGTACCATGTTTTAAACATATGAGGGAAGGCTTTAGTTATATGTGTTTCGAAAAAGCTCATGTATAGATTGGCCAAAAATGGTGATAGCGGGCTTCCCATAGCTAGTCCTGAAATTTGTTTATAATATTTTCCATCGAAGACAAAATAATTTTGATGTATACATATTTCAGTCATTGCCAAATATTCTATTGCATTGGCATCTAGGTTTATAGAATTTAGCCATTTTTTCAGTTGAATCAACAGTTTGTCTAATGGAATGCTAGGGAAGAGGGAGCGGACATCAAAGGATACTCAAGTTCATCACTAAATCAACAGATGGCAGCAGCAACCCCAGAAATACCCACACCGCTGGATCAAGCTTCAGTCGCATAAGAGCCGTAGATGCAAACGATGATTTGCGAAACATGTCCTCAAAATAGGTACGAAAGTGAAGCAGATGTGTAAAAAATACGACTCATCTAAAATTTAATAATTAATAACACTATTTGTGACTAAAATTAGGCAAGTGAGTCAACCTTGTATATACTTTTCTCCACTTACAAGTTTTTTATGAAGACTAGTTTCTGGGGACTTCTCCCCTATCGTCAGTTCTGTGGTTGCCTAATTTTAGTAACAATGGCACTCCACTTTCTGAAATACTTCTTTTTATTCTATAGAGTTTATGCTTTCAGTATTGTGCATGAAAATTTTCGGCAAAAAATAATTATTGGTTGCTTTTAAATGATTTTTTAAGCATTAAGCTGTAACCACACTCAGAGCTGGGGGATTTAAATCTGATTTCTTGGTTAGTTGCCCAGGTATTTAAATGTGACGCGATTGGATTAATAAACTATTGATGAGACCGAAGGATTTAGATCTCAGATAAGGAAAAACATTAAAAACACAAAATTACCAAAAGCTCAACATATTATTGTCTGTGTGTCTGTGTCTGTCTGTGCATGTGCGCACACGCACACGTGCGCGTGTGTGCGTGTTACAATCTCTTAATTTAATTTACATTTGATAATGTTCCTGTCAGAATATTGGTTTTATATCATTTTCAGTTGATAAACATCAATTTTCTACCTTTTTTATACTTCTCTACTATGTACTTCTAGTAATATTGTATTCCACTGAAAATTTCAATTCCAAAACTTCATCGAAATATGACTCTCTGAATAAAAGAAAAGATAGAAAAAACATTTCTTGAAAAAATCTTTGTGTATGTGTGTGAACAGCAAAGTAAAATAACTTGGTCAATTATCAAATTTAGTATTTAAGTTCTGCATCTCCCAAAGAGTGACAGATTTTAAAAAAGTTCTCCCATTCCAAATTACTTTTTACATGGAGAATGTTTCAAAATGTTTGGCTTTTTCAAAAATGGCTTTTAACAACTTTGATTAGTGCACTATTTATACAGGATTATTCTACATGATTGTCGGGGTTACAAAAATAATGAAGCACTCAAATTTGGAAAATGTTAACTCAATGTTTTTGAGAAATCATGTTAAACACATGATAAGCACTGTGAATACCAGTTCTGTAATAGTGCTAAAAGATTTGCGGATCAGATGTTAGATCAAACATATTGTGACCCTGACATGTTGAATGGGCATCAATTTCAGAAACATATGGAATCGATACAGAAGATGATGTAGTAGAGATGGAGTGATGTTTTGATGACAATGTTGTATGTCAATCCATGAAATGCATACTGGATTAGTCCATAGTAGAGATGTATTGGTGAAAATAAAGTAATAGTTTATCCATGGCTACATATTAGAATATTGTATAATGGAAAAAACTCTAACATTAAGAATCAGAAGCTGTTAATCATCCATTTTAAATTAAAAGTTGTTAAGCCCTAATAATAAAATATCCTGTCACACATGTTACATATGTCAAACCGTGAGAAACACTTCAACACAGTACTTTGTACCTCCAAACAGACCCATCACATAAAATTCTCCTGCACAATTTTGAAACAGTGACTTAGCAACTTCTGTTTCTGACCGCTTCAATTCTTAACTCACAGAGCAACTGACAAAGGAATATGAATAGTCGCACAAGAGCCGTAGATGCAAACGAAGATTTGCGAAACATGTCCTCAAAATAGGTACGAAAGTGAAGCAGATGTGTAAAAAATACGACTCATCTAAAATTTAATAATATGAATCTTAAATATTAAAAGCAGAAGCATTATTAACAGTGAAGTATTCTTCATATTTAAGTTGAATTTATGAGTCACTATGTTTACACTCAGTCTTCACTTACTTGTTGTTGTATAATTGAAACGTTTTCAAGATCGTTCGATCTCATCATCAGCTGTTTGGTGACTAGATGAACCTTCCTCTTCTTCCACTACTACGGAGCTCCGATCACTCTGCCATCTGGTGTTAGGGGCACTAAGTTTTAATACTTCATTTAATGCCGGGATTTCAAAATTTATAACTTTATCACGGTTTTTGTTTATGAAAATTTTTTCCCAAATATCCAATTCTATGGGTGTACTTAAAGATTTTAACAGTTTAATGTTGTGGCCAATGTTGTGGTTTTCTGTCCAAAAATGGTGTGAAACTGCAGATTTTTCTGTTTGTTTCAACTTAATGTTCCTCTGGTGTTCTTTTTGCCTGGTTAACATGTTTCTCTTAGTTTTTCCTATGTAGCTTTTTTCACAGGTTTCACAATTAATCTGATAAATTCCTGATTTCAAATTGTTGGGGATTGTATTTTTCAGTGGTTTATTTAGCAGGTTCCTCAGAGTGAATTTGTTTTGGGGTGCAAGTTTTAAGTTTAGTCTTTTGAAGATTCGTTCAAATTTTCTAAAAGCCCATGGATGGTAGGTGAATTTTCTATATTGCCAATTTGTGTTATTAAGTGGTGTGAGAGTGGTATTTTTTGATCTTATCTTCAGTTTTTCTTTCCTCTTCATCATATTCCTTATGATGGCTGGGTTGAATCCATTTAATACCGCTATGTCTTTTATGTGTTGTTGTTCTTTCAAAAATTCATCCTTACTCAGTGGGACGTTGTATAGCCGGTGAATTAGACTTCTAAAGGCAGCTAGTTGATGTGAAACTGGGTTGTATTCATTTTTCTTTATGTAATTATCTATGTGTGTGGGCTTCCTGTATATTCCAAAATCTACACCATGATGATTTCTAGTTATCTTGAGGTCCAGAAAGGGTAGGGTGTTGTCTCTTTCTACTTCCATAGTAAATTGGATGTGATTATCTTGCAGGTTTAGTAATTTTAGAGAATCTTCTCTAAGTTTTTCTGGAATGATAGCAAAAATATCATCAACATATCTCTGCCAAAATTTATAAATCTGTGGGAAGGCCTTTACTATGTGTGTTTCAAAATAGCTCATGTATAGGTCTGCTAAAATAGGCGAAAGTGGGCTCCCCATTGCTAAACCTTTTGATTGTCTGTAGAATTTTTGGTTAAACATGAAGTAATTATTCCTTATGCATAAATCTGTAAGATTGATAATATCATCTATTTCTCTGGGGTCCGTTGTAGTCTGGGTTAGCCATTTTTTGAGGAATGTAGGTATTTCTTCTACTGGAATGCTTGTAAAAAGTGCCTTAACGTCAAAAGAAACAAGTATGTGATTTGGCACTTTTTACAAGCATTCCAGTAGAAGAAATACCTACATTCCTCAAAAAATGGCTAACCCAGACTACAACGGACCCCAGAGAAATAGATGATATTATCAATCTTACAGATTTATGCATAAGGAATAATTACTTCATGTTTAACCAAAAATTCTACAGACAATCAAAAGGTTTAGCAATGGGGAGCCCACTTTCGCCTATTTTAGCAGACCTATACATGAGCTATTTTGAAACACACATAGTAAAGGCCTTCCCACAGATTTATAAATTTTGGCAGAGATATGTTGATGATATTTTTGCTATCATTCCAGAAAAACTTAGAGAAGATTCTCTAAAATTACTAAACCTGCAAGATAATCACATCCAATTTACTATGGAAGTAGAAAGAGACAACACCCTACCCTTTCTGGACCTCAAGATAACTAGAAATCATCATGGTGTAGATTTTGGAATATACAGGAAGCCCACACACATAGATAATTACATAAAGAAAAATGAATACAACCCAGTTTCACATCAACTAGCTGCCTTTAGAAGTCTAATTCACCGGCTATACAACGTCCCACTGAGTAAGGATGAATTTTTGAAAGAACAACAACACATAAAAGACATAGCGGTATTAAATGGATTCAACCCAGCCATCATAAGGAATATGATGAAGAGGAAAGAAAAACTGAAGATAAGATCAAAAAATACCACTCTCACACCACTTAATAACACAAATTGGCAATATAGAAAATTCACCTACCATCCATGGGCTTTTAGAAAATTTGAACGAATCTTCAAAAGACTAAACTTAAAACTTGCACCCCAAAACAAATTCACTCTGAGGAACCTGCTAAATAAACCACTGAAAAATACAATCCCCAACAATTTGAAATCAGGAATTTATCAGATTAATTGTGAAACCTGTGAAAAAAGGCACATAGGAAAAACTAAGAGAAACATGTTAACCAGGCAAAAAGAACACCAGAGGAACATTAAGTTGAAACAAACAGAAAAATCTGCAGTTTCACACCATTTTTGGACAGAAAACCACAACATTGGCCACAACATTAAACTGTTAAAATCTTTAAGTACACCCATAGAATTGGATATTTGGGAAAAAATTTTCATAAACAAAAACCGTGATAAAGTTATAAATTTTGAAATCCCGGCATTAAATGAAGTATTAAAACTTAGTGCCCCTAACACCAGATGGCAGAGTGATCGGAGCTCCGTAGTAGTGGAAGAAGAGGAAGGTTCATCTAGTCACCAAACAGCTGATGATGAGATCGAACGATCTTGAAAACGTTTCAATTATACAACAACAAGTAAGTGAAGACTGAGTGTAAACATAGTGACTCATAAATTCAACTTAAACATGAATCTTGTTTTATTGTGCTGCAACTCAGCTTTTTTTTTTTTTTACATACATTGCAAATGCTTGATATGTGCGCCTTTTGTCACTCGACACACATCTACTCAATAGTCCATCTCTTCCCACACATGAGTCAACATGGCAACGGTGATGGTTTCGAAGGCAACTTAGATGTGTAGCTTCACTTCCTGATGCAAGTGTAAGCAGTATGGCTACCTTTAGGTGCCTATGTAACACACGCCATACTATGGTTTGAGGAACTTGCAGTTCCCTGCTACATCTCGTAGTTGATTTCTTAAGACTACGGAGATAAATGTTCCTAATCCGATTCACATCCGCTTCTGACACAGCGTGACGCCCACTGCTTTTCCCTTTGCACAAACAACCTGTATCCACAAATTGTGTGTACTATCTGCAAATAGAGCTGTCAGAAGGAGGCTCCTTCCCATATTTTTTCAAAAAATGGTGCTGGACTTCGATAACTGATCAGTGGTGATGACATTCAGAAGTATGAAAAGCTTTCTCCATACCGCTAACTATCATTTTGTTAAACACAGCTATTACTGCCATCTGGTGGTAACTTATGTACTACAGTTGAAGCAAAACAAAACATTGAGAGTTTAGCACAAAAGTGAATCGAGAAGATATTGTAACGGGAGTGCTGGAACACCCTGTGAAAGCAGCTGGCAGCGGAAGGCAGGGGAGGTTCGGTTAGCCACACCTCCTCCTCGTTTGTCTTATAGTGGTGACAAGGCGGCGGTTGGGAGGAAAAACATGACTGTGCCGTATGTTTCCTTACACCTGGTTCTCGATCTTTCTGTTACTAGAACAATCCTGTAAACACCAGAAGGCGGGATATTCCGATATAAAGAGGGTTACAGACAGACGGAGTTAGTTAGTCAGTTGTTGGTTTGGTCAGTGAGTGTGAGTGAGGAGACAGTCGCAGTTCTTGGTGTAAGAGTTAGTCAGTGACGTGTTAATGAACGAAAAGATTGTGCAACGGAAGACTGTACGAACTGTGTATGTGTATCGGAGTTTATGTAATCGCGAGTACAAGTGAAGTTGTAACGGACGAACTGGTAAATTGTAATTGGGTGCAGCAAGTAATTCTGTGTAATTGGCAAGTGTTAAACTGTAAGTCGGTGGAAATAAAGAACATTGTTGAGTGGTGTAATTGGACTTTTTATTCCACGAACCCACAAAGCCACAATATTGACACACTGCTTCACTCACACTGAAGCAGTGTGTCAATATCTTCTCGATTCACTTTTGTGCTAAGTTGTGCTTCACTGTCTCTACGCTTCTTTCAATTTTATACTTTGATTGAGAGTTTGCCTAACCATTACTGCAAGAATAAAAATGGTATGTTTTCCAAATTGAAAAAAATCATGAAACTCCAACAATCATTTAGAATAACCCTGTAGAAGGTTTGATAAAAAAAGTTTCCGGAATGACGTCATAAATACTACACAACAGTTTGTTTTGTCTATTCTGCACTGTCACCCTTGAAGTAGTCTCCTTGGGAGTTGATACACTTGTCCCAGCGCTTCTGCCACTGCTTTAAGCACCTCTGGAAGTCCTCTTCTTTCAACATGTTCAAAGCCTTCTGCGATTCATGATGGATGACCTCAAAATGGTGTTCTCGGAGCTGCATTTTAAGTCGCGGGAAAAGAAAAAAGTCCACTGGTGCCAAATCTGGAGAATAAGCAGGATGGGAAACAGTATTCATCCTATTTTTATCCAAAAAATGGCAAACAAAAAGGGCTTTGTGCGCAAGTGCAGTGTCATGATGCTGGAACCAGTCCTCACTCCTTCATTTCTCTGGCTGTTTGCATCGCACATTCTCCCTTAATCTCTGCAGCACTTGTGTATAGAACACTTGATTTACTGTTTGGTTCTGTGGCACAAATTCCTTATGTACAATGCCTTTATTGTCAAAAAACACAATCATTGACTTCACTTTGGATCAAACTTGTATGGCCTTTCACGGGCATGGAGATGAAAGACTCTTCCATTGTGAAGATTGTTGCTTTGTTTCTGGATCGCACCCATAAACCCATGTTTCATCACCAGTAATAACTTTCTCCATAAACTGTGGATCATTTCAAAGCTGTTGTCTAAGATCTGTGCAAGAAATCATACAGCTTACCTTCTGGTTATTTTAAAGTAGGTGGGGCATGAACTTGGCGGCAATTATTCTCATATCCAAATTGTCTTTCAAAATACTTTGAATACTTCCAAAGGAGAGTCCAAATGAGTCAGAAAGTTCTCTTATTGTAATGTGCCTATCATTTATGACCATTTCCCTCACCTGATTGATATTTTATGTTTTGCTGGAACAGGGCCGCCCCGAACGATCTGCATCTTTAACTGATGTCACACCACTTTTAAATTTCAAAAACCACTGAAATGCTCGGGTTTTGCCCATAATGTCTTCCCCATAAGCTGTTCTTAACATTTCATAGCGTTCTGTTGCAGTTTTACTGAGTAAAAAGCAAAATTTGATGTTCGTTCTTTGTTCTTCGTAAACAGAAACTTTAACTATGCAGAAAAATTGCAGCTCATGCAAAACATGTGTTCACTTCAGGGCTTATACCTCGTCACTGGAAGGTAATAGAAAGTCACATGACCATTTTCATCAGGAAGGAACGCTGCATGTACAGTACAGGTAAGAATTAAAGAAATCTCAGAGTCAGCATTGTCATGAAGCCTTTCCGGACATTTTTTGATAACACCTTGCATATCATAATACTAGTGGTACCAAACTTCTCTGATCTACTTTCATTAGATGTGTCATAAAAGCAGTCAGCTTTTCTATGCTTAATTTTCCACCATGGCACTTCTCAGTTTTAAACTCCAGGGTTTTATTCCGCAGAAGGTGGAAAATTAAGCCCATTTCATTTAATTAAAATATCATCAGGATTGCACTTATCAATTAAAGATGTAAGCATAGTATTTTTCTACAATTCAAAGTGTCTTTATTCACAGTCATAGCCTCACCTTGAAGATGTTCATACTTAGGACACATTGGTTTTGAACCTTTCACTCCAGGCCATTCATGTTTACAAGTCTGGAAATCCCATTTGTAGCACCAACTATTCTGCCTTAACATAAAATATGATCTTGCAGATTGATGTATTTGAAGCAAGGACCTGCTTAAATCATTTTAATAACATATTTTCATTTCTGGGATCTGACCCTTATGTTTTAATTTTTTTTTTCTTTTCTAAATATGTTTAAATTACCTTTCTTTAGCACACTAGCGTATTTAATGTTTCCTCATGATATCTAAGTGCTTCATATATTATATTGTCCACTTCTTTAATTATACAACTTTTTTTTTTTCCATTTGTAATTTGCCTTACTTTCTTCTTACCCATGGTAGATACAATGCACTTCACAAAAGCAGTTTCTTAATGCAGTTACTACTTAATGCTTGCAAACTACATTTCCAAGTAACACTCTTACACTGAACTGCAAACCAGATATCACATACACAGATGCTAATGCACCATGAATGAAGAATTAAAGAGTGAAGATTGGAGGGGGTTGAGAATGGGAGAAAGCTTTCATGTGGTGCCTCTGATATGCACTCATAAAATCACTGTGCAAATTCAAGTTTCAACACAGTAATAAGATGTAAAAATGTGCAAAAGGACATTTTTAATGTAGGTTTCATTTTTATATGGACTGATACTCCTAAAAGTTGGCACATTAATAAGAAAAACATAGCAATGAGATTCCACTGAAGTTTGTGTTGTTTAATATGTTGTATCCACAGGGAACATGATGGATAGCAATTTGGTATTCTTTTAGGCCTTATAAACTTCAAAATTATTTTTTTCTGAAAGTTCACCCATTCACTTGCAATGACACTTCATATGGCTTGTATGAAATAATAATTTGAAGCAGTTATTTATAAAATTATTGTAAATATTTTGGAACCCTTGCTAAAAGATGGTAAAACAAAAATCCAAAAGGAATGGACAAAGAAACTCATGTCATATATATCTTAATTATTAATGTATTGTTATTTTAAAACAAATATTTTAAAAGGTATGGCAGAATTAAGTATTCATTACTACATAGAATGATAAAAAACTAAGGAAATGCTTATACTATATTTTAAATAAAATAAGTGATATAGGCTGAATCTCTCAAAATATTATTATTATTACTATTATTACTATTACTATTATTATTATGAATATTACTATTATTATGATGATTATTATTATTATTATTATTATTATTATTATTATATTATTATATTATTATATTATTATTATTATTATTATTATTATTATTATTATTATTATTATTATTATTATTATTATTATTATTATTATTATTATTATTAGTATTATTAGTATTATTACTATTATTATTATTATTATTATTATATAGGAATGTACCCAATAACTGACATCTAGTTATCCGTAGATACGGTTTAATACCATGGCTATGGTTGAGTATATATATTTATTTCTGATCTTTCTTATACATACAATTTCATTTATTTATTCTTCGTCAATCTTAACCATTTCTTTCTAATTTTCCCCAGATATTCACCTATATTTCTTACATTCTTTTCTCCTTTTACCAATAACATTTTTTTTATTATTAATACCTCCCCCCATCCCTAAAACTGTCCCACTTTTGTTGCCAAATTTGTTCTCTCCATATCTTTGTTTACAATAAAGTATACTATACCAATCTGTATTCTCTTCTCCACACATTGGGCATTTCCCTGTATCCTTTTCATATCTAATACCTTTCAAATTTCTAACTCCTGTCCTTGCCCAGGCAAATTCTTCTCACCCTAACTTATTACACACATCTATGTACTTTTCCCCCTCCCACACTGTCTTTATTTCCCTATATATCCTCAATGATCTTTTCTCCCTTACACTGGTAAATATAACTTGACTATCTAAATCTTCCAGCCTTAATTCTACCTCTTTCCAAAAACCCCTATAATAATACTCTTCGTTTCTCCAAATACGTCCCATACCTATCTGCTCCATCAGTTCCCTTACTTTTTGCGCCCAAGACTCTCCCCATTTGCTTTTCATCTGCAAAAGAAAACATTCCTTGATAATCGATATTTAACTGTATTGGAACACCACAGTGAAGCGAAATAATTATTAACTTATAGATGAGTCGTATTTATTACACATCTGCTTCACTTACGTACCTATTTTGAGGACATGCTTTGCAAATCATCGTTTGCATCTTCGGCTCTTATGCGACTAAAGCTTGATCCCGTGGTGTAGGTAATTCTGGAGTTGCTGCTGCCATCTGTTGATTTTGTGATGAACTTAAATGTGGGATTCTCTTCTGGCGGGATTTCAAAGTTCATTAGTTGGTTTTTATGTTTTTCTATGTATATTCTCTCCCATATGACGAGTTCACTATGTTTTTGCACGTATTTTACTGCTATCTCCAATTTTAACAACTGCAGAACAAAAAACTATCAAACTGGACAACCCTACCCTTCAAAGTATAAACTTGGAAGAAGCGTAGGGACAGTGAAGCACAAATTAGTACAAAAGTGAATCGAGAAGATATTGACACATTGCTTCACTCACACTGTTTATTCACAGAACATGTTTCAAGAGCTCTTGCTCCTATCATCAGCTGATACTCGACTAGTGCAAGTTGTAGTGGTTTCCTCTTTCTCCGTTTTGTCAATAGATGGTGTGATGTACTTGTCAAAGATGTCCGGTGGTGGAGTTTCAAAATTCATGACTCTATGACAATTTTTGTTGATGAAGATTTTTTCCCATACGGAAAGGTCTATGGGGTGATTAACATATTTTATTAGAGATGTTTCCAAGTTGATGTCATGTCTAGTATTCAAAAAATGAAAAGCCACTGCTGATTTTTTTGTTTCACCATTTTTAATGTTTCTTAGATGTTCTTTAGTTCTGATGTTAATATTTCTTTTTGTTTTTCCTATATAAATTTTAGGGCAAGTTTCACATTTGATCTCATAGATTCCTGGTTTTTCTTTGGTAGTGATTGAATTTTTGGGAGGGCCTTTTAACAAATTTCTGATATTAAACCTATTTTGAGGTGCAAGATTTATGTTGTGTTTTGAGAAGATTTTTTGGAATTTGTTATAGGCTGATGGGTGGAAGGTGAATTTTTTAAAAAGTTTTTTCTTTTTCTCTCTTGTAGGTTCTAGGGTGGTGGTTTCTTTTATTTTCTTAGCTTTGTTGAGACTGTTAACTGTTTTGTCTACTAAATTTGGGTTGAAACCGTTGGATATAGCTACTTTTTTTATGTGTAGGTATTCTTCTTGATAATCTTCTCTGTTTAGTGGAAAGTTGATCAAAAAACATTGAAAACTATATCGCGGACATTGAAATAGCAATATATAATTTGCCCGATAATAAAAAATCTACGATCAGAACACAGTGCATAGAAACTCTAGATCATATTCAAAATGCAAATTCAAAAAGTTATTCATATAAAAAATTAATCAAAAATTTAAATGAAAAACCAGTAATCTACACAAAAGCAGACAAGGGTAACAAAATAGTAATACTGGACGAAGAAGACTATTGCAAAAAAATGAACAACCTTTTAAACGGAAAAGAATTTGTTAAATTAGAAAACAATCCGTTAAAGAAAACATGCAAATCTGTGGAATTAGCAATTAAAAACAGTAAAATCATGACTAAAAGAGATAAATTGAACAATAAAATAGACAATCCAAAAACACCATACATATATGGTTTACCCAAAATACATAAACCTGAAATTACCCTCAGACCAATAATTAATAACATTGATGCACCCACTTACCAACTATCAAAATGGCTGGTTCATATCTTCAGATCTTTCACAAAATTTGAAAATTTAAGTATCAAAAACTCGTTTGAATTGTTAAATCTCCTGAAGGACACAAAGATCAACTCAACAGATGCTTTAGTTTCCTTTGATGTCATTTCTTTATATCCAAGTATACCTACCAATGAGCTTATTCCACTTCTCAAAAAATGGCTGGAATCAATACAAATAACATCTGAAGAAATAGAAGAACTTTCACAACTTACAGAAATTTGTATCAATCAAAATTTTTTCAGCTTTAATGAACAGATCTATAAACAAAAAACAGGCCTTGCTATGGGCAACCCATTGTCTCCCTTCTTGGAAAATTTATTTATGAGTGCTTTTGAAACACATATCACAAAAACTTTTCCAAATTATTTCAAAGTGTGGTATCGCTATGTTGACGACATTTATGCAATAGTACCTAAAAAACTCATACAAGATAGTCTTAAACTTTTGAATATACAAAATCCAGCTATAAAATTTACATTGGAAACAGAAGAGGATGGTGTGCTCCCCTTTTTGGACATCAAGATAAAAAAAATGAACAACTCACCTTTGGTATTTATAGGAAACCGACACACACAGATAATTACATCAAGAACAACAGTTTCAACCCAAAACAACACCAACATGCCATTTTCAACAGTTTAATCTTTTGGATGATCAACTTTCCACTAAACAGAGAAGATTATCAAGAAGAATACCTACACATAAAAAAAGTAGCTATATCCAACGGTTTCAACCCAAATTTAGTAGACAAAACAGTTAACAGACTCAACAAAGCTAAGAAAATAAAAGAAACCACCACCCTAGAACCTACAGGAGAGAAAAAGAAAAAACTTTTTAAAAAATTCACCTTCCACCCATCAGCCTATAACAAATACCAAAAAATCTTCTCAAAACACAACATAACTCTTGCACCTCAAAATAGGTTTAATATGAGAAATTTGTTAAAAGGCCCTCCCAAAAATTCAATCACTACCAAAGAAAAACCAGGAATCTATGAGATCAAATGTGAAACTTGCCCTAAAATTTATATAGGAAAAACAAAAAGAAATATTAACATCAGAACTAAAGAACATCTAAGAAACATTAAAAATGGTGAAACAGAAAGATCAGCAGTGGCTTTTCATTATTTGAATACTAGACATGACATCAACTTGGAAACATCTCTAATAAAATATGTTAATCACCCCATAGACCTTTCCGTATGGGAAAAAATCTTCATCAACAAAAATCGTCATAGAGTCATGAATTTTGAAACTCCACCACCGGATATCTTTGACAAGTACATCACGCCATATATTGACAAAACGGAGAAAGAGGAAACCACTACAACTTGCACTAGTCGAGTATCAGCTGATGATAGGAGCAAGAGCTCTTGAAACATGTCCTGTGAATAAACAGTATGAGTGAAGCAATGTGTCAATATCTTCTCGATTCACTTTTGTACTAACCCTACCCTTGCTAGAGTATATGGTTTGCCTAAAATACACAAACCCAACATACCCATGAGACCCATTGTAAATAATGTCAACACTCCTACTTACCTTCTGGCAAAATGGCTGTCCAAAACATTTTAGTCCTTTCCACAATTCCATACTCTGAGCATAAAAAACTCTGTAGACCTGGTAGGAAAAATTCAAAATCTTAAACTAAACCCTCATGACACTTTAGTATCCTTTGATGTCCGCTCCCTCTTCCCTAGCATTCCATTAGACAAACTTTTGATTCAACTGAAGAAATGGCTAAATTCTATTAATCTAGATGCCAATGCAATAGAAGAATATTTGGCAATGACTGAAACATGTATACATCAAAATTATTTTGTTTTCGATGGAAAATATTATAAACAAATTTCAGGACTAGCTATGGGAAGCCCGCTATCACCATTTTTGGCCAATTTTTCGAAACACATATAACTAAAGCCTTCCCTCATATTTTTAAAACATGGTACAGATATGTAGACGACATCTTTGCTATAGTGCCCTACAAATAAATGATGCTTTGAAACTACTCAACCTGCAAGAACCCAGCATACAACTCACAGTAGAAACTGAAGAGGACTGTACTCTACCTTTTTTGGACCTTAAAATAAAAAAAAGCAATGAAAAACTAGAATTTGGTATCCATAGAAAAGCAACACACACAGATAATTACATCAAAGCAAATAGTTTCAACCCAATTCCACACAAACATGCCACCATCAACAGTCTCACACACAGATTAGTAAATCTACCCCTCAGCCAGCAAAAAAATAAAAAAGAATACCATCAAATCTTAAAAACTGCAATTAAAAATGGATATGGAAAAAACCTTGGAGATAAAAAACTAAAATCATTCAAACTTCAAAAGAGATTAAAACAGATCACAGCTCTCACACCAATAAAATAAGAAATTAGATTTGCTAAATTTACTTACCACCCCTGGGCCACATAAAAGTTCCAAAAAATATTCAAGAAATACAATATAACATTGGCATCAAAAAACAATTACAACATTAAAAACCTACTTCACAGTAATAATACTGATAAGATAAAACCAGAGGAAAAGTCAGGCATTTACAAGATTAAGTGTAAAGACTGTGAAAAAATTTACATAGGGAGGACAAAAAGAAACATAGGCACTAGAAAGAAAGAACACTTCAGGCACTTAAGATACAAAAATATTGATAAGTCCGCAATGGCAGCTCATTTCTGGTCTGAAAATCATGAAATTGAAGACAGCACCAAATTACTAAAATACGTACAAAAACATAGTGAACTCGTCATATGGGAGAGAATATATATAGAAAAACATAAAAACCAACTAATGAACTTTGAAATCCCACCAGAAGAGAATCCCACATTTAAGTTCATCACTAAATCAACAGATGGCAGTAGCAACTCCAGAATTACCCACACCACTGGATCAAGCTTTAGTCGCCTAAGAGCCGAAGATGCAAACGATGATTTGCGAAACATGTCCTCAAAATAGGTACGTAAGTGAAGCAGATGTGTAATAAATACGACTCATCTATAAATTGATAATTCCTTGATAATATTGTTTTCTTCCAAATTAGCAACTCTGTATAGATATTTCAAAGCCCTTGAGACAATTTTAACCCTTGTTGAATGTCTTCCCAACTCTAATTGTGCTGCCCCATTGGGTGAAGCTACCGGTAAGCCCAAAATATTCGTTGAGTAAGCATAGGAACAGTACAACAGTACAACAGTTTTAGTTTCTTCTAATATCTGTATATATATCAAAATATCCAGCAACTTTAATTGTATATAATTGACGACTTGCCTGTTTTCAACAATGCTTGTAAAACATAAGGTGATAATAAAGTATTATTATTATTATTATTATTATTATTATTATTATTATTATTATTATTATTATTATTATTATTATTATTATTATTATTATTAACACTTGTAAACATCAAGATTTTATGTTTGTGTTCATCTAGATGCAATATTATTCAAAAGCAATGTTGTATACAGAAACATTATTTACCTATTTGATATGTTTGTTTACTTATCTGACAAGTGAAGCTGCATTTCGTACACCTGTGTTGTTCCCTGTAGTGTTGAGATGTCTGCAGTGAACTTCAAGCATTGCTAAGATACTTAACATTTGGTTCCTGCATTTCAGTTCCTTAGTGACAGTTGAAGTGTGCACATCGCTAGTATGGCTCCACGAATGGAGATATCCATAGAAAAACATGCTGCAATTGTAGCACTTAGACAAGCAGGTTTATCAATTTGCCAAATTGTGAAACATGTAGTGTGTCAATAAGGAGAGCACAATACACCCTTCACTGTCAGAAGACAACAGGTAGCAATAAGGACATACCTTGACCAGGATAACCTTATCAAACAACTAAAAGTGATGATAAATTTATCAGAATTACCAGTAAGAGAGATTCAAAATATTGCTCTAAATTTGTGTAGAACTGGTACAAATGAACAAGACCAAAATATCTGTTGCAACAGTAAAAAGGACTGATTGAAAACGGCTTGAAAGGATGTGTCACAGTAAGAAAACCCCTGTTAAGGCCCATAAATAAAAAGAAGACACTTGAATGTGCTAGAAAACATTGTAATTGGACATCTGAAGAGTGGACGAAGGTGTTATTCATCAATGAATCAAAGTTTGAGAATTTTGGAACCAAAAGGAGAATATTTAGCACAAAAGTGAATCGAGAAGATATTGACACACTGCTTCACTCACACTGTTTTTTCACAGCAGTGTGAGTGAAGCAGTGTGTCAATATCTTCTTGATTCACTTTTGTGCTACGTTGCGCTTCACTGTCCCTGCGCTTCTTTCAATTTTATACTTTGAGGAGAATATTTGTTTGCATATACAATGCTATGCATAAAAACATGTACCCACTGTTATTGGTATGACTGCCTTTTCTTACAAAACATAATTACTGTGTTCTATATTGCATAAGGTAGACTTAGAGCATGCTGTACCTTTTTCAAATTTTACAATTGCAAAAACTTATACATTTATCCTGTTTACCTTTTTGACCAGGAACTTCCTGCTTTTTGGAGTCTTCAGCATTATTCTTTCCAGATTCAACATCTGTAGTATCATTCCTATCCATAAAGGTGTTAGTTTTCTCCAAAAGTTTTGCATTTTCAGCTGATTCTTCATTCACAATGGTGAAGTCAGTTCCCTGATAATTTTCCTTCTCAGATGAAAATTCCACGGCCACCACCGTGCAGTGAGTGAGGTTATCATCCCCATCCTCCAATTTAGAAGCCAATGAGTCTTCTCCTGCAGCAAACTCAGCTGCAGTTTCCTGTTTTACAGTATCTGCAACTTCCTCACAGTTTTTATTGTTTTGAACCAGTGAAATATAGCTGATTCTTTTAGCTCTCCGCCCCCTTCTTGTAAGTACATCTTCAACCACATATTCTAAACAGAAAATATGAAATAAGCTGTATAATTATAAATCATTGGTTAATAATCACCCTTTCAATTTTTTGTATTAGTATTAAAATTACTGGTATGCTAGTTCTACATAAATGTGATAGCTCTACAAGTATTTAATGTTATTATTCATTAACATACTAACATAACAAGTAGGGCGACCAAACGTCCTCTTTTCGCCAGATATGTCCTCTTTTCTGCTATAAGAAAAGCGTCCAGGTGGAATTTTGGAAATTCAGCAAATATCCTCTTTTTTGCAGCTAGGCATACAATGTCATTTTAAATTGCATTATCTTTCTTTCTGGCATCGCATATCGAAGAAACTTAAGCCACAGCAAAGGCTGTATACCTAGTATAACTATACTCTTTGGTCGTTGCATACTCTCTGATTGACTTATTAATTCGTGATAAATATGCTATAATTCTATGCTTCGTTACTGTTCCTGTGCAACCGGGTAGCTAGTTTTCTTGAAAGCACGTGTTAAATTATGTGATAGTATTTCATTAATTTTCTGATAATTCTGAAATCGTAGCAGTAAATATCTTTGTTGTGAAAATGCCTAAATGTATATATGCATGTACAGTGATGAATGGAAAAGTAAATACCCGTAATTTAAAACAGGAAGAAACGATTCAAAGGCAGAATGTCTCGTCTGCCATGGAGGAACTTTCATATCAATTGCAAACAAAGGTAAGACCCTAAAAGTAAAATGTTACTTCTTAGGAAAGAAATACACAATGCCAATGTGTCTTCAACATGAAATTCTACTCGCACATTAGCATAAATTTTTATAATTGTTAAGATAAGGGACTGGTCGCAAAAACAAATATAATCATATAACGCGGCTTTTTAAATACAAGATTATCTATGCTGACTACTTTTTTATTAATTTTATTTCTCGGTAAAGCTCCGTTGTAGAGTCAAACGCTAATTTGTGTGGTATGCCTGTACGTAGTGCTTCATATTTGTAGTTATTTATTAAATTTTGCTGTATAAAGGGAATCAGGGATCAATAAAAGAGTGTTAGAAATTTCCCCCACGTTTAGGGAGGTTAGCCTTAGGTTAGTTGTGTGTGTAAAAGCTTATTAAAATAAGAAACTCTATCCGGGCTAGTCCCGTAAGAGAGCAAAACCAGCCTAAGTCATGGTTAGCGGCCCCTTATCTTAACAATGACCTAATTGTTGGGTGAGATAAAGCGAAAACTGGATTAACTCATGCAATATTGTGCAAATATTCCATTTTGTTAAAAACTTCTAAGAAAATTGTTTTAAATTTTTTCTCAGGAGCTTTGGACCTAGAGACACACAGTAATCAGCCAAACATACTAGCAATGTCTGGAACGTAGGCTCTTCTTTAAAACTAGACTCCTTCATCAACAAGGACTCAAATAACAGTGATGCATGCAGTGCAGTTGAAGTAACATTAACCTTTCGTACTATTATCATCATCAAAGTTTTGGATCCATGGATTGCATCAGCAAATTACAGAGTGTGTTGTATCAAAATTCTTATATTGCAAAACAAGCTTCAAATGCTCTTACCAAGTGTGAAGCTACAATTAACTCTGTTCTTTCCCCTCACTCAGTAGACTTAACAGAAGTGTTAAAAGGAACATCATGTTTTGGTCTTGTGACAGATGCAAGTAACCACGGTTCTCTCAAAATATTTCCTATCCCCATCCAATATTTTGATGTAAAAATGGTAGTATAAACACAAAGATTATTGAGTTGAAAGCAGCTCCAAATGAAAAGGCAGAAACAATAGCTATTTATATTAATACAATTTTGAGTCGAACTATTACTCAATGTATCGAGATTCAACTGTATTGGAACACCACAGTGAAGCGAAAAATTATTAAATTTTAGATGAGTCGCATTTTTTACACATCTGCTTCACTTTCGTACCTATTTTGAGGACATGTTTCGCAAATCTTCGTTTGCATCTACGGCTCTTGTGCGACTGACGCTAGATCCAGCGGTGTGGGTAATTCTGGGGTTGTTGCTGCCATCTGTTGATTTAGTGATGAACTGAAATGTGGGATTCTCTTCTAGCGGGATTTCAAAGTTCATTAGTTGGTTTTTATGTTTTTCTATGTATATCCTCTCCCATATGACGAGTTCACTATGTTTTTGTACGTATTTTAGTAATTCTGTGCTATCTTCAATTTCATGATTTTCAGACCAGAAATGAGCTGCTATTACTTCACAGTAATAATACTGATAAGATAAAACCAGAGGAAAAGTCAGGCATTTACAAAATTAAGTGTAAAGACTGTGAAAAAATTTACATAGGAAGGACAAAAAGGAACATAGGCACTAGAAAGAAAGAACACTTCAGGCACTTAAGATACAAAAATATTGATAAGTCCGCAATAGCAGCTCATTTCTGGTCTGAAAATCATGAAATTGAAGATAGCACAGAATTACTTAAATACGTACAAAAACATAGTGAACTCGTCATATGGGAGAGGATATACATAGAAAAACATAAAAACCAACTAATGAACTTTGAAATCCCGCTAGAAGAGAATCCCACATTTCAGTTCATCACTAAATCAACAGATGGCAGCAACAACCCCAGAATTACCCACACCGCTGGATCAAGCGTCAGTCGCACAAGAGCCGTAGATGCAAACGAAGATTTGCGAAACATGTCCTCAAAATAGGTACGAAAGTGAAGCAGATGTGTAAAAAATGCGACTCATCTAAAATTTAATATTACTCAATGCTCCATTTATTGCTAGTATTTACCTAGAACGCATTTTGTTAGGATCTTCCTAACATCATCAGCTGTTGTCGACTAATGGATGCCAGTTCAGTGAACTCCTCGGAGATGATAGGTGCGTCTCTGTCGGTATCTTGATGAACTTGAAATTTGGATTTTCCTAAAAGGTAGTATCGAAATTAAACAATTTACTTTCATATTTCTTTATAAAGATTTTTTCCCACGTGGTTAATGCAGCTGGACCTTGGACACTTTTTAGTAAGTGAATTTCTCGTTCTATGTCATGATTTTCCTTCCAAAAATGGTACGCTACCGCCGATTTATCTATTTCTTTATTCCTGATGTTCCTAAAGTGCTCTTTAAGCCTAATGTTCACGTTCCTTTTTGTTTTTCCAATGTAGAATTTGTCACAGTCCTTGCAATTTATCCGGTACACTCCTGATTTTTTGCCTGTGGGTATCTCCTTTGTATTATGTGATTTCAAAAGGTGTCTAAGGTCTAATAATATACTCAGTATATTTTGTAAAAACTGAAGCCACTGACAGTGAAGCAATACAAACATAATAAATATTATAATAGTTGTGACAAACTTCACTATCATACTACACAAATATTCAGTTGTTTGTGATTGAAGATGGAAGCAAGAGTTTACAAAATCGATCTCAGCAATTAATAAGAAACATGTACATCATTTTATTTGAAGATAAGTGAAGTTACTGCCACAAATAGTTATATTTGTGTAGTATTTATTGCTTCACTGTAGCTAGCTTCATTTTTTACATAATTATTCACTTATCTTGTTTGAATAATTAGAAATCCTTCTGGACTAGTTTCACGATGTCTTCACCGCATCTTCAGTTGACTGACTGACTGTTGTTCTATGGTTACTGCTGCTAGGTGATGGATTGTTCGCTATCGTGCTATCTACTGGGAAAGCATTCCCTTTAATTTTTAAAACTTGGTATACATAGACAACATTTTGCTATAGTTCCTGATAAACACTTAAATGGTGCTTTAAAATGTCCAAATTTTCAAGATAAAGCTATAAAGTTTGCATTAGAAATTGAAAATAATGGCTGTCCTTTTTTTTCTGGATTTAAAAATAATAAAACATAGTAAATTAAATTCTGACATTTTTAGAAAATCAACTCATTCTGATAATAGTAATAGTAATATTTATTGAGGTACTAAGCTTTTACAATTTTTGGACTGCCCTCTGTTTTGGCCCAGGCCACTGCTACACAGGACAGTCCATTAAGTATATTTACAGATGTGTTACAATATGTATTATTACAGAATAGTCACTTATTATTCCTTCTCTCTTTTTACAGTCCATACCCACTTGTTTTTAACCTTACTTAAAAACTGACCTATGTTTTTATAATTTTTACTTAAAACCTTGATTAAGCTGATTCTCCTATTCATTTTTGATATTTGACATTCTTTCCTCCACATCTCTGTTTCCTTACAATCAAACAATATATGTTCTATATCCTCTTTATCCCCACACAATGGGCACTCGTCTTGCGGGTATCCATTTCTTTGACCTCTTAATCTCCATATCCCTGCTCTTATCCATGCTAACCCCTTTCTTTCTTCACTGTTAGTGCTATCTATATACCTCTCCCTCCCCCAACTATTTTTCAATGGAATATAGAAAACAAGTGATCTCTTATTAAATTTTAGATGAGTCACGTTTTTTACACGAAAGTGAAGCAGATGTGTAAAAAACGCGACTCATCTAAAATTTAATAATTTTTCGCTTCACTGTGGTGTTCCAATACAGTTGAATCTCGATATAAAGTGATCTCTTCTCTGCTATTTGACTAAACAGTTTCTGGATCTCCATGTCTTCAAATCTTATTCTAGCCCCTTTCCAAAAACCTTTATAATTAGATTCTCTCTTTCTCCAAATATCACCCATACCATTATTTTCCAAATTATTTTGTAAATTACTTACCCATCCTTTATTTGGTAAACTTAGTTCTTGATACTTCAAGCATTCATTCTGATAATGACAAAACAAATAAAAGTTTCAACCCTTTCTCACATAAATTTGCTGTTTTAATAGTCTAATTTAATAGTTTAAATAAACAGGAATTTAACTGAGAATATAAACATATTAACAATGCTTTAATTAATGGTTTTAACACATTCAGTCTGGGTCTTATTTTGACAGTTTGTCCTAACTGGGTGTTTTAAAGGTTTTTTAAAAAATGTTAACTCCTGAACTGTTTGAAATAATACACTGCTTTTTTTTTTTTTTTTTTTAATTTTATTAATGATGTTTAAACTAAATAACGAATGTAAATACAATATTTTTAGTTGTTACATAAAAAATTTGAAGAAATAAAAATTAAATAGTGATTTTATAAAAGTAAAAAACTCATACAAGCAAACTGATAAGAACAAATAACACTTAAGCTCTTCTTATTGCTAGGAGGTAACTAATCATATTTTAAACTAAAAACGAACTATAATGAAGGACTAAAGTAATGCATCAGAACAGAAATGAATGATAAATCACCATTTGTAACAGAAAAAGCTTTTGTTGACCGTTCCTCTTCGTATTGAGGTAGATTTTCGCTAGTGTGATTTTCACGGCTAACTACGTTTTCCCTATTAGTTTGGTGTTCTTCTGTAAATTGAAATTTTGAAAAAATATATTACATTATTTTTCTTGAATGGAAAATTATCACATAAGAAAACATGCAAAAATATTACATCTACAATTTACCAATAATAACCTCATATTATCAATAAAATAAAAGGTATAAAATTCAGTAAAATACAACTTAATTGCCTTCAGAATAAATTTCACTCTCAAAATATTCACTAAAGTCTTCCTCAAATCCTGAAATATTGAAATAAATGTCAAGTACTTCTTCCTTAGTAAGATTACGCTTGCTTGAGTTAGCCATCTTTGAACCATGTATACATGTCATGCAGGCTTTCAGACAAACACTTTCATCTGTTTTCCTGGTCTCATCAGACATCTAGTGTATTCTTTCATTAACTAAAACAAGCGGCTACATAGTACAACAAACGAAATGCAAGCATAAACCGTTGTAGATTTTCGATGCATTTTTATATACTGCGAACATAGCCCGCAGTCAGACCAGAAAGTGTTAATAAAGATTTAATGCACAAAAAATTGAAAAAATTAAATGTCAAAAAATTGTGAATGAGGTCTCTATGTATATAAATAAAATACTCCTTGGACAAATAAAAAATTTCAATCTTTTAAAAAGAATTTGGTATAATTTTGGTTCCTCAAAATAAATATAAAGAATTTACTGCATTTCTCAAAAAAAGATAATATTTCAGATAGTAAAAAATCTGGCACTTATCAATTTACCCGTTTAGATTAAGTTTGGGCTTACACTGAAAAGACCAAATGTAATTTGTTAACAATAGTAAAGGAATATTTTAGGAATATTAAATATAAACAGATTGATAAGTCAGCTATGGCAGATCATTTTTGGTCATTTAACCATGAAATAAACCCAGAACTTAAATTATTAAAAGAATTAAATGAAACGAAGGATGTAATGTTTTGTAAGAAAATATTTATCATGAAAAATAGAAATTGGACAATAAATTTTGAAATACTGCCGATTAATTTGATACATAAATTTCTTTTGCTCCCAGTAGATGGCAGGGCGATAGTAAACAATCCATCACCTATCAGCAGTAACCATACAAAACTAGTGAGCTGAAGATGCGGTGAAGACATTTCAACACTAGTCATGAAGGATTTGTCATTTTTCACACAAGATAAGAGAAATATCATTTTGAATCAAACTAGTACTTAAGTTTCATATATTGCTGGTGTTTACCTGAACATGTTTCGTTAGGACCTTCCTAACATCCTCAGCTAATATCAACATAGAGAGATAAGTTTGTCACAACTTCAATTCCTTTCTTGGAAGTGTTGAAAACAGTGTTGTTATGATAAATTAACTTTAAAGAGAGTCGATTAAAGACACTAAACAACACTTTTAAATTTTTCCGGAACATGTTTCTGAGGCTTTGCCTCTATCATCAGCCGGCTCTCGACTGGTTCTCGTTGGTGTAGTTGACGATAGTTTGTTACAGGTCTCCTCTGGTGGCAGTTCAAGGAACTTGCTGAACAAATCTTTCTGGGGGATGTCGAAATTGAATACTTTGTTCCTACTTTGTTCGACATCCCCCAGAAAGATTTGTTCAGCAAGTTCCTTGAACTGCCACCAGAGGAGACCTGTGACAAAATATCGTCAACTACACCAACGAGAACCAGTCCAGAGCCGGCTAATGATAGAGGCAAAGCCTCAGAGACATGTTCCGGAAAAATTTAAAGGTAAGTGTTGTTTAGTGTCTTTAATCAACTCTCTTTAAAGTTAATTTGTCACAACTGTTATTATATTTATTGTAATGTACTCTCAGTGTATTTCTGGTAAACATCAGAACCAACAAAACAATTCCAAGCACAAAAATTGTATGATCCTAAAAATATAAAAATGTTTTTACCCGATTCATTTTCCTCACAGGCCCACCCAGGATCATCTTTAATATCTACACTTCCACTGGTAGCAGAGGCTTGCTTTCTTCGTCCCACTCGTTTCTTTTTTAATGTGGCAGCAGCTTGTCTATCTGGAAATTACATGAAGAAAAAAGATTATATGAGCTGCTATGCAGAATACAATAAAAGAATTTATAATTAATTGTGTTTTATTCTGTCCTAGGTTGCAGTGATCTTTGACAATGCTTGAAGAATTTTCTTTTTTAGCTTGGGTTTGTTGTATTTGTTTTCAATTTATGTGAAAAACTGATTTCCCAGCTAGAACATATCAACTCTTATGTGCAGGCATGGTCTCGGACAGATACCTATGGAGATGGTTTACCAAAAATGAAATGATTATTCAGTTATTTTTTGAAGACATTGATTTTTAACTCACGTTCAAAGTGAACAAAACTCATTGCAACATAATTGAATGAACCATTTCTGAAGCATCCTTTTTCTTTACAAGCTCAAACTAAAAGTTTTAATATCCTTATTCACTGAAACTTGCAGTCATGCTCCCTCTTCTGCAGTGTTTACACTTAGAATATCTAACAAAATGATGTACTTACAGTCGTTGCAATGGTAATCTTTACATTTTAAAAGCAAGGAAAATTACATAGGCAATGAGCTAACTTTGTCCTTCTCCCACCACTACACGAAAAGGTGGGCGGAGCTGCAAATCATGTGTTGATTCTGTTTTTAAATTTGTTTTATTTTCAGATTTTGGTAGCACTGGCAAGAACATATTAACATCTAGCATTCGTAATGATGATGACAGCTTTGTTTTTCCAGCTGAGGATGTGTAAAAGTTTCACATAAAATCGCGACCCCGGACAATTTATAAGAAAAGTATCATCATTTCTTATAAGATAAGTGAAGTTTTAAGTTACAAATTGTTATATTTGTATATAAATATAAAGAGCTTTTGGAAAATGATTAAGAACAAGGTAGAGGACATTGACAGAAAAGTGACATGGGGAAACTTGATAAGTAAGAAATCGCTAAATGTATACTTGAAAAAGAGAGAATGGGGAAGGAAAACATATATAAACCTATGTGATAGATATGAGAGGGAGGGTTTAGCTTAGTTTAAGGACAGGAGCCACATTGAGAGGGGGTTCACCAAAGGAGTGCATTTTATGTGGAAATAAAATAAGCATAGAATATTATGTAACGGAATGTAAAGAAATAGAAAACTGGAGGAAATTAATATGGGATAAGAACTGGGATAATAAAGGGGCTTGGGTAGTAGCCATAAAAGTGCTTAAGTTGAAAGGACAGAAAAGAATAAGGGAGGTGAGAAAGTATGCAGACAAAATCAAAGAGAAATGGATGAGAAGGGTAAGGAAGTTAAAAGGTAGAGAAATGAAGGACACAACGGCATATTATGTCAAAGTCACATAAGGGCTAGAATAGAAGTAAACAGCCAGGGAGCCAATAGAATACAATTGCAAAATTGTGATTGGAAGTGTAAGAAAATATTGTATGTTTAAGTACAAATAAACTAACTAAATAAACAAGTTTTTTTTTTAAATTATATAATTTCATTTTCTAAACTTAATTTAAGCAATTTAACATTTAAAATTGATTTAAAATAATTTTAAATTCCAAACACCATAAAACACTAAGGTTTTTGATAGTCAACATGAAAAATTCAATGTCACGGCCGGGATTTGAACCACAGATCTCCTTGTTTCCGTCCAGTCGCTCTTACCCATTGAGCTACCATGACCAGCTTGCCGTCATGACATTAAATTCCCCATTTGATTCATATATTTCCCCGGTAAACCACTAGGGGCTCTCACATTCAAGATACATTGTCTGTGGCGACTTACTCTCGTAAGTACTTGAGTCACAGGCTTCATCATTTAACTCAATTTTACCGATGGTAGATCAATGGGTAAGAGCGATTGGACGGAATCCAGGAGATCCGTGGTTCAAATCTTGGCTGTGGCATTGAATTTTTCATGTTGACTCTATTCATCAAAAACCTTAGTATATATATATACCCGACTAGTGTGAAGAAATAATTAATTTCCATCAATTAACTAAAATCATAAAACACCTAAAAATTAATGGAAATTAATTATTCTTTCACTCTGGCCGTGTGTAGGCTAAATTGTGGAAATGTAGAGGCAGACTGAAAAATCCAATGCCATATCCGGGATTTGAACCACAGATCTTCTGGTTTCCGTCCAGCCGCACTACCATTGTGCTACTATGGCCAACGTGCCGATATGACATTAAATTCTCCAACTGACTCGTATTTTCCCGGTAAACCACTTAGGAGTTCTCATAAACACATGAGACAACTACCTTAATGGCGACTTACTACATGTAAGTACTTTAAGGCCCGGGTTTTTTTTATAGTAAACCACTATTAGGTTAATTAATGGAAATTAATTATTCTTTCACACTGGCTGTGTGTAGGCTAAATTGTGGAAACGTAGAGTCAGACTGAAAAATCCAATGCCATAGCCGGGATTTGAACCACGGATCTTCTGGTTTCCGTCCAGCCGCACTACCATTGTGCTACTATGGACCCCTAGCACGACAGGCAGATGCTCAACTGACTTGAGCTACGGGGCCAGCCCAACATAACCTTGTTAGCTGACAAAATTAACTTTGCCTTTCTGGGAGCTGGTTCACCAGATGCAATCCATTGTTTTGACTGTGATTTACCCTCTGAAGTGTAGTGATGCTTCCCAGTTTCATCCATGGTAAATAAGTCATCTCAAAAATTCACTGGAATTTTTACGGTAGAACTCCAAAATCTTAGAAACAGTTTTTCTTTGCAACTTTTGATCATATGTCAAAAAACATAGCACCCATTTAACAGAGACCTTGGAAAGCTCGAAACATAACTTTAAATAATACCTACATGTTCTGTTGATATGTTTACAGCCTCTGTTATCTCAAACAACTTTAATCTGCGGTCTTCCAGTACTAAATAATGAATATTTTCAATGATCTCTGTAGTGACTTCCACAGGGCATCCAGAATGAGGCTCATCACTAGTGCTCATATGTACATCCCATTTTAAACTCTGCAACTCACCTTTTAATTGTTGTATATGAAGGGGCAGAGTCTTTCAATGTACTTGATTTCTTTAAGTGTTAAGCCTTTCAAATGGAAGTATTTAATAATTGCTCATTTTTCCAAATCATCCATTTTCGTGAAACCTCTACACTTGTCTTGTTTAAAATGCTGTCATTCAAAAACTAAACAAGCTATTGACCTGTAACTATGGATAAAGCTGGTCTAAAGTTAAATTAGATGATGCTATCCGGCAAACTGGCCCAGTGGCACCATCTATATGGGAGACCTGGGACTTAGCCAATTCTCGTATTATGTTTGGCACAAAAGGTTGTAGGAAAATCATTAAACATCTATAATCAAGGCTATTTTATTAATTTCAGGAAATATCAACAGTATGATGGGCAGCAATCTATAGTTGTTTGCTGATATACTTAACTCTTTAAATAACTCAAAAACATAATATTGGCCTACTCAACATGACTTACTATTAAAGACTACATTACTATGGAATTAGAGGATAAGTAAACTGCTGGTTATTAATATATAAATGACTTATTAGTCACTGAAATAATTCATGCATTTTGCAAATATATAATTGGTATACCCAAGGGATTGAGAGTTCTATGCTGTAAATCACAGCCAAGAGATGTTTTTTATTAGAAGCAAAGTAAATGCAATTTGAAGTCAAAAGCCATAGGATCTCTGTAGCTAAGCTCCAATAGGGGTTGGAAATGATATTATATATTACAAATTGTGGTATAAATGAGGTGAATGAGTATGACAAATTAATTCAGAGGTAATTACATCATTCTCTCTCACCTTTATCACTGTTTTAATTCTGGGCTACAGGTACTAAGTACAGAAATATTTCTTGGCCCATACATTAATGTGTTGTCACTCTCAGCCCTGCTAGAGCAATATCTGCAATGTGCTGTGTTTACCTTCATGCCATGATTTTAATATAAAAGAAAACCTCTTAAATCTCCTCCCAACACATTCCAAAGGTATTATCTTGAATATTACTCACTTTTATTACATTTCATTTTCTCCAAAACAATTTGTCCAAAGGATATTTATACTTTTCCTTTTATCAAAAGTAGTAATATTTCATAATAATCTAATTAGCCATGGTATAATATTCTGGAGAAATTCTACTGAACAATCTTTAAATTTAAGAAAATGCTAATCAGAACAATAAATTAACCTAAAGCAAAAAGACACTTCTACTACTATATTGTAACAAAGCGCTCACTGAAATTTGTGGCTCAAATAAATCATGCCACTTTATCCACTTTATGGAAGTTATAATTAGTTATAATTTACTTTATACCAAAGTGTGAATATCAAAACAATAAATACAACATTCTCTTGTAAAACAGTTAATTCTGCTCGCTGCTTATAGTATTGTGTTCCTACTAAAGCTACATATTGTAGCCAAATTACTTTTATATCACAACTTTTTTTCTCTATTTCATATTATTCTGCATTTAAGAACCAGTCCGTTTCTTGTACTTCCTCTATATAAACAACAATCTAAATCTTTGGTACCTTTGTTTATTAAGTAAATACCTCATAATTACAGCATGTATGTCATGTATATGATCTGTGTATGTCATATACTACTAGTCAAAAATCAGAATTATATGCAGTTCACGATTTATTACAGATCTTACACCAACATAACCTAATGTTATGAGAGTTTGTTTCCAACATAAAGATTACCTATTTCCACCCAATGAATACGAAAAACTACCTTATTATGCGACATTTCCTAGTTGGCAATAGTTTACATGTAATTTTACACATACCGTATTTATTGTGTTTTTCTTGCGCAGGCAGTTTTTCCTGAATTCTCAGAAATGCAGCTTGCTTAAGACTTTCTGGTAGACTTTCAAGTTTCTTGAACAGTATTTCAACCTAGAATGCGAGAATCTGTAGTTTATTTTTAAATCCCGTATTCAATATTATACACTATCATTTTATGCAAAAACTGTAAAAGTAATGCACGTTTTTTAAATGACGTTACGTTACATACCTCATCCAGAACATTTGTGTTTTCATCTGATTCCATAGTAACACATATGAAACTCTCACCGTCCAAAATATTCAATTTATTTCCATGAACAACTCTTACTGTATCTTACTATATTCACAATACGTACGTCATATCCCCCATACTATTCTATTACACTGAAAACAATTGAATGTCAGCATGCGTTCGACGTAGTCAAGCAGAATCATTCGCCATTGGGCTGCTGGTCACAACTTCCAAGAGAGGGAAATATAAAGTTTGTTGTGGAACGTAGTTTTCAAGAAAATAGCGAGAAAGAAAATGGGGAATCAAATATGACTTATATTCAAATTAGCCACACTACACAATTTACAGCCCGCCTCGGTAGCGTTGTGGTAGAGTGTCTGCCTCACGTTCAAGAGGTCCCGAGTTCGAATCTCGGTCAGGGTGAGTTACCTGGATAAGGTTTTTTCCTGGGTTTTCCCTTATCCTGAAAGACGAATGTCAGATAACTCTAAGCTCTATGGACCCTGGGCTCATTTGAGCATCATTTCACCCATTCCATTCATCGTCCGATATGACAATGTTGGAGGACGTAAACAACACAAAAAAAACTACACAATTTATACCATAAAAGCTTCTACTGTACATCATTATTTACAATTGCGATGTTTTCACTGTCTCTGGAAACTATTGTCAGCATTTAGAATAAATTCAAATAGCTATATAGATTAAATGGTTCTTTGCTGCCCGTTCCACCATCTGTTCATTGGGACAGGAAAATTCATGTCTTGGCTTCTTGAAGATCGCATCATCTTGGCTTTTATATAGATTCTGTGACATTAGCACTTCTCAGATTTCAAATAGTTACAGATTCTAAATATCTTACTTTATCTGTCTCATTTTCAGATTACATCCAAATAGTCTTAGAACATAAATCTGTAATACTAATGTTCCATTTTCTATGTAGGAACGGAAAAATAATTTTAGGCTTAAAACTGACCCCTTTTCACTATACTTCAGGCTATTTATAATACTGGAATCACCAATAATGCTTTTTACAAGTTTTTTGAAAAATTGTTTTTTAATATTATCATAAAACACAAAGAAAATTTACTGAGTCAAATCCAAGCATAGAAATAGAAGTTGCAATTCTTTAACACATATCCAGGACCACTTCAGGCTTTCTAAATAATCACCTGAAATTTTACGCCATCTTATCTACTGATATTTACCAAACTATACTGGATTATGGCTTTACAACAAAGTTGAGATTGATAAAAACAAACCAATAAAAAACTTAATTATCTACTACCATGCTTCACTTACTAAATACTTAGAACTTATTTTCTGGACTAGCATCTATTCAATTAACTATTAATAATGTAAAACAGTTTATAGTTGAATTTATACAAATTACAGAATACAAAATCCTTAAGTAATCAAGTAAATACGGGTAAAATATTACTACTCAGTTTTTACTATTTTAGAAAATTATTTACATAGGTATTCATCAATAATTTGAAAGACTTACTAGACAAAAAGTGTTTTAACAGTTGCTTAAATGTATACTGTCATTAACGAATTCATTACCTAATTGTACTGTAATTTAGTTATCAAATAAATATGTGTTATATTATGTGACTTTCTCCACTCACCATCTTTTATTCATAAACGGTGTCTACTCATATGATCAGTGCTTTTTTTCTGTCAAAAAATTTACTGGAACTCTCTCACTGGATCATATTGTATAAAAAATCTAAAAATATAAAATCTATCAGGCTCTGTTTATGGAAAATAACAGTATTGCACATAAGGGGATGCACAAGAGACTGCATCTTACCACAGCCTGCTTGATTTACTCATTCATTGCTGTTTGCACATGTATAGGCTGCACTCTGTAATCCTTCTAATTTTAAGGAACAGAAATGATGCAACAGGTGGCTGTTAGGCTGCTTTAGATTAGCAAATGGAAGAGGGAGCACTAAACACAGTGTATTAAAGATTTACTTCTGCATCTACAATGATGACAAAATGCAAACTCTTGCACTCAATATGAGCGTAATTTCAATTTTAAATTTCACTTAAAAGTCCTGCTTATGATAAGGTCTAGCCTGACAGTCCTTGCACATGTTCATTATTTAGATATACCATAATTCTGTTGGGAATCTCCAGTGGATAAGGCAATCTTTGTTTTATAGTAAATCATTATAATCATGGAAGGCATTACCCCAAAATCATCCTACAAACCTCTGTTTAGAACATTAGGTATCCTTTCGCTTGATGTGTGTTTGGAGGAATTTAGTAACAGTGACGTCAAAATTAATATAAAAATTATTTGTGGTTGGTTTATTGACACTCGTCACTTACTTTTTCATATATTTATGAGAGACTAGTTTCAAGGGCCAGGGCCACAAATAATTTTTATCCTTTCGCTTACCTGCATTCATATTCAATGGTGGCTCATGATGTCTATACATAGGGGGGCTAAACTGATTATTTAAATTTTAGCTTACCTTAATTATTTGAAAATGAACTGCATACAGTGATCTTTCTTTGTAGCAAACTTATTAACCACTCTCTCGTTGAACTTCGGGATGTTTTCTATCATTTCTTTTTCTATGGACAGCAAAACAAGCGCAGTTAAACTATCTTCTCCAATAGTGTTCCTAAGGAATGTTTTAATTCTTTTCAGAGTGGAGAAACAGCGCTCAGATTCACTTGTTGTTAGAGGCAGAGTAATAGTTATTTTCAAAAGTTTTAACACTTCAGAAATAGTGGAAGAAAGATTATTAGCTCTAAGATATTGAAGCAATTTTACAGCATCACCAATATTCCTGAATTCTCCTCTTGAATAGAAGACTGAAAGTTCTGTATGTAGTTTGTCCTTATCAAACACTGGAAACATTTTTTTGCATTCACTGAACACATTTTCTGGAAATATTGAACTAAATTGCTCAAATTGTGAATCTTGTAGCAGGGAAGACACAGAAAGATGTTTTGTAAACTAGAAGTGGAGATCCAATTGTGACAGTATAACATCACATACATCCTTGGCTGCTGCTGCTCTGGTCTGTGTTTGAAACAATTTTTCTTGTGTGGGTTTTCTGCTGCTAAATCACACCGTGTTTCTTACTTTTATAATTTCAGCAATGAATGTAGATATGCACACTGGAACTTTGCCAGCATCTATGTGGCGATTCTGTAGTTGATTGTACAGAATTTCTACATGAGGCTTAACAAAATGGAAAAAATAAAGCCAGAAACAAAACTCATTATTTTCAAGATACCCCAATAAAGCACTTGCCTCATTTATTGTTGCACTGCTTGAGGTCTCTGATTCTGAGAAAATTTGAAAACATTCTCTCAATGCCTCCTTTTTTTCGTAAACAACATTTATAGTCCTGGATTAGTAGTTCCACCTTGTTGATCCACCACTGGTTATTCTTTTCTTAACACATGAATCTAACATTGATGATCTGTGTGGAGAGCAGGAATAGAAGGCGGGTATAGCACATAGATTTGAAAAACTCTGGCCAATAAGCTTCTTCTTATTTTCTTTTAATAAATTGCCAAGTTCAGAAATTATAACTTCTGCAATTGCATCAGAATTTTGCCTGTTTGGAATAAAAAATTCCCAGAATCACCCAACAGGACTACCTAAGGCATTACAATATCTTAAGACTATTACAAGCTAAAACATGTCAACAATATCTGTAGTTTCATCGGCCATAACAGATACATAGTCTGCTGCTTCAATTTCTTCTAAGTTCGAGATTCAACTGTATTGGAACACCACAGTGAAGCGAAAAATTATTAAATTTTAGATGAGTCGCATTTTTTAACACATCTGCTTCACTTTCGTAAAGTGAAGCAGATGTGTTAAAAAATGCGACTCATCTAAAATTTAATAATTCTTCTAAGTTGTTTTCTTTATAAACTTCAAGAATGCACTGAAGTAATTCATTTTGTATTGTCTTAGAAATTCCTTTAAAAATGAGTCACCATTAAAAATGGAGCTTAAATAGGGAATCAATTTCTCCAGTATATTTAATCAACCCCCTGAACCCCCCAGGGGCCTACTGTGGTAGGTATGGGAATTGGTGATTCCGGCGTCCCGAGCTAAATCTCTCATTGGGTTCCTCTGCGAGGTGAGAGTGTTCCTTCAAATGCCCAAAACCATGGTTCATTTCTGTGTTTGACCCTAACTTCCCTGAACACTCGTCTGACGGACAACCTAGTGCGGGTTGGCGGAGTGGGAAGCGCAGGTGTGACTGGGTAATGTGTACCCCCAGCTCCTGGTTATCATGTAGGATTGTGTTGAATCCGCTGATAAAGGTCAATCCAGGGGAGGGGCCATTGCATGTGCTGTAACACTCCTGAAGGCGATTGGGTCCCTCTGTCTATACATTGGGAGGTGAGACCCCGAGGAGAGCCAGGTCTAGACCCGGGGTCACCTAAGCCGGGGTGGGGCTCAGGATGTGAGCATGACAACGGAGACGTTTGTAACGTGGAGGATATCGTCACTATGGGAACAAATAAAATCAACAAAACTGTTAAGAAAAGTGGAAGGGAAATAGCTGAGTCTTGTGGTCTTCGCTATTTGGTTATTTTTAGAACTGAGGAAGGTCGAAAATTTACTACCGTGAACCCGTTTATCATTCAGAAGGGTCTATATATTAGATAATATTGCTGGTCCAGTAAAATCATGTACTCTATCTGGCAATGGCATGCTCTTGGTCGAAGCAGTTTCACCGACGCAGGCTACAAAAATTTTGAAAGCCTATATGCTTGCGAGCTCTCCGGGGTGCGTGGAAAAGCATAGGACTCTGAATTCCTTGCATGGTGTTAACACCAGCGCGTTGGACGGTATGTCCAATGAGGAGATTCAGGAATGCTTAGCGGAAAAAAGTGTGACAAATGTATATCAAGTTCACCGCAAAAAAAAAACGAGGTGAACTAGTGCCCACTCGTACCCTGTGTCTTTCCTTTGATCGGGTAGACCTCCCGCAAAGGTTTAAGGCAGGGTATGAAGCTATTGAAGTGAGGCAGTATATACCTAATCCATTGAGGTGTTATAAATGACAGTGCATTGGCCACACAAGTGATTCTTGTAATGGAGTTGCTACTTACGTTGACTGTGGGGAAGTCAAGCATGATAATGCATACACTTCACCTGCAATATGTGTTAACTGCAGCGGTAATCATTCATCGAACTCCAAAGAATGTCCTCGTTTTATGAAGAAAAGGGCGAGCCAAGAGATCCGGGTGTCCAGCTCATATAATTATGCTCCTGAGTTCATCTCAATTAAGACTCAGGTAGAATCCCAAGGTGGTTTCGTGTTTCGTTCCAGAAACCTTGAAGATTATAACCGCCTCTTCACCTTGGCAGAGTTAGAACACGCTCTTTCATCTTCGCGACTGTCAGCAGCAGGACCGGACGGAATTCACCTTCAAATGCTAAATCTCTCACCTGAAGGTAAGGCATTCCTGCTCCAGGTCTATGACCGTATTTGGGTTGATGCCACCTTTCCTGACAAGTGGCGAGAAGACACCATTATACCTATCTTGAAAGCTGGCAAGGGCCGTCACCTCCCTTCTAGTTACCATCCTATTTCCCTCAACAATTGTGTGTGCAAGGTGATGGAACGCATGATTAATGGGCGGTTGGTATAGTGGCTGGAAACGCACAACCTATTGAGTAACATCCAGTGCGGTTTACGACAACGCCGTTCAACAGTGGATCATCTTGTGTCCATGTCGACACAGATTATGAACGGATTCCTTAAGAACTGTCAAACCGTCGGAATATGTTTGACCTTGAAAAGGCCTATGATATGTGTTGGCAGGCAGAGTTGCTACGCACTCTGCACACCTGGAATATACGTGGACACTTACCACTCTTCCTTCATGAATTCATGAAAGACCACGTCTTCCAAGTAAGGGTCGGCTCGGTTTTTTCGAATCTTTTCGTTTAAGAGAACGGTGTACCACAGGGATCGGTACTAAGTGTTACGTTGTTTGCTATTACGATTAATTCTATCTCAAAATATGTTCCTCCGGGGGTCTCGCCATGCCTATTTGTAGATGACTTTGCCGTCTACTGTACATCTCAGCGCACACCGTTTCTAGAGCGTCGTCTACAGACACCTTAAACAACCTTAAGAATTGGAGTTAAAAAAAACAACAGTTTCCGATTTTCAGCTGAGAAAACAATCTGTGTTAACTTCTGGCGCCGTCAGAATCGTTTTCCACCAAGGCTCCGTTTAGGCTCAGATCTACTACCTCTCACTGATGAGATGAGGTTCCTTGGATTGATATTTGATAGAAAACTTAGTTGGTCATCGCATATAGCACAACCAAGCACGATGTGACCGATCTTTAAATATCTTGCGGGTACTACGTGGAAAACCGTGGGGAGCGGACCGTACAGTGTTATTGCGACCTTATCGCGCACTCATCCGTTCCAATTAGATTATGGTAGTATCGTTTATGGCTCAGCACAACCATCTGTGTTGAAGAGATTATACACAGTCCATAATTTTGGCATACGTATAGTATTAAAAATTCTTTAGAACTAATAAAAAAATATTGATAGTGTTGTATTATCTAAAACCGAGTAAACTTATTTCTTTTGATGTAACTGCTTTATTTCCTAGTATTTCTAGAGAAAAACTATTAATCTATTTTAAAAAAGTGGTTAAATTCAATAAATTTACATCAGGACTTAATAGTTGATTTTGTTAAACTTAATGATTTTTGTGGAAACGTAGAGTCAGACTGAAAAGTTCAATGCCATAGCCGGGATTTGAACCACGGATCTTCTGGTTTCCGTCCAGCCGCTCTACCATTGAGCTACTATGGCCAACGTGCTGATATGACATTAAATTCTCCAACTGACTCGTATTTTTCCCGGTAAACCACTTACTAGTTCTCATAAACACACGAGACAACTACCATAGTAGCTCAATGGTAGAGCGGCTGGACGGAAACCAGAAGATGTGTGATTCAAATCCCGGCTATGGCATTGAATTTTTCAGTCTGACTCTACGTTTCCACAATTTAGCCTACACACGGCCAGTGTGAAAGAACAATTAATTTCCATTAATTGACCTAATAGTGGTTAACTATAAAGCCTGGGCCATAAAGTACTTACACGTTGTAAGTCGCCATTAAGGTAGTTGTCTCATGTGTTTATGAGAACTACTAAGTGGTTTACCGGGAAAAATACGAGTCAGTTGGAGAATTTAATATCATATCGGCACGTTGGCCATAGCAGCTCAATGGTAGAGCGGCTGGACGGAAACTAGAAGATCCGTGGTTCAAATCCCGGCTATGGCATTGAATTTTTCAGTCTGACTCTACGTTTCCACAATTTAGCCTACACACGGCCAGTGTGAAAGAACAATTAATTTCCATTACTGATTTTTGTTTGGATCAATTTTTTTTTCACTTTTAATGGTGAATTTTTTTTTCAACAAACTTCTGGCATAACAATGGGTAATCCTCTTTCACCTTTTCCTACTGATCTTTTGATGAGTTTTTTTTTCTTTTTTTTTTTTTCGAAATTCAAGTCACTAAAGCTTTTCCTTCGATTTTTAAAACATGGTATAGATATGTTGATGATATTTTTGCTATTGTTCTTGAAAAGCAAATGAACGATGCTTTAAAATTACTAAATTTACAAGATAAAGCTATAAAATTCACATTAGAAACTGAAATTAATTGATTTCTTCCTTTTCTAGATTTGAAGATAATATGAAATAATAACAAATTAGATTTTGGTATTTATAGGAAATCTACTCATATTGATAATTACATAAAAAATAAAAGTTTTAACCCTTTTTCACATAAATTTGCTGCATTTAATAGTTTGATTTATAGATTAATAAATATACTCTTGAATAAAGGGGAATTTAATAAAGAATATAAACATACTATTAATACTGCTTTAATTAATGGTTTGATGAAGATATGATACAAACAAAGATTGAACAATTTAAATATAAAAAAAAATGTTAATGATATTTCTACTCTTAAA